>CABFOQ010036587.1:0-18402 GCA_900660455.1 Gephyroberyx darwinii | reverse complement strand
CAGGTGGTCCGTTTCAGGCATCTATACGCCGCCAGGCCCGGTCTGCATCTCCTGATAAACGGAGATGGACAAATCCACGGCTCTGCGGACCAGACCCTGTACAGTAAGTGAACCATCCACTTCTGAAGTTTAAAAAAAAAAAGCTGCATTAGATTTAGAAGAAGAAGAAAGAAAGAAAATTGCTGTTGGTTTGATGAGTGTGTTTGAACTGCAGGTCTGCTGGAGATCCGGCCAGTGGATCCAGGCCGTGTTGTCATCAGAGGAGTGGCAGCCGAGCGGTTTCTCTGCATAGAAGGCAGTGGGAGACTGTACTCATCGGTAAGGAGTCCGTATCATCATCAATGTGAATTTACTCCAAAAGTAGACGTTTACAGATTAACAATATTCCACACCAGAAGTCCTGGATAGCAAATAAAGTGATATTAGCCTAATCTCAAATTGCACAAAGTTAGGCTACATTTTGCTTACTGAATAGTATCTGAGATATTGATTGATTAGATATTGATTGATTGATTAGATATTGATTAAATTGGTATTCCTTTACTCGAAGTACCTTTTGGCCATCTAATTAACCACCGAAGAATAATTAGATATTGATTAAATCGGCATTTTGTTACTATGCATGCATTATGATGCTTTACCAGCAGATTATAATCCCATTGGAAACATTTCTTAAAATATAAGACACATAAACGCATGAAACATGACCCTGAATTTCATATCATGGCATCAGTTGAACAGTTGCACCGTAAAATATGTAACCCCTTCATTTCTTTGCAGGTTCAGTCTATTATGTAAGAATTAGCACACATTTACAATGTTTTTATAGTGCGGTTTATGACAAAACCCCATATTCTCATAAAACTGATAGGTATAATGAATGACAACTGAGTTTCATTGTTGAACAAAAAGTCAACAGTATTACTTGGCTGGCAGATTACATACTCATGTCAAATATAACGCTATGACATGATTTATTTTTTATTTTTTTATCAGATATGATCACATGCTATAACTTATTCCGTGGTTCAATTAAAATCCCTCTGATTTAATAAACACTTCAGAATATTGAAGGATTCCTGATCAATCAAATTGTAATCACATTGATTGATTACAAATCAGTAACACTGTCAATGTTATGATCAGTTGTGTTTTTGAAAAACGAGCATCAGGAATGATTGCTTCACCAAAATGGATTCACATGGCATTTTAGAATGGCAATTTTCATATGATCCTCCAGTTGACACCACTGACCCTAAACGGCCTCATTTTTCATATTTCGTAAATCATTTTACACGTTCAGAAAATCCTGCATGCCAGTCAGTCATTCATTCAGTCAGTCGATCGGTTCGCCAACCTTTGTCCGGTGCGGTGCAGGGTAGGGTGTGTTTGCAAAGTGAAAAACCTGAATGAAAAGATCCAGCAGCAATAACAACCTTGGCCTCTGGCTGACTCTCTGTGGCCAATGTAAACATCTGTCGAAGAACTTTCAGCACAATTTACGCATGTTTTTTGATAAAAGGGGGCCTTTCTGTACAAACCCCCCATGTATACTCAACCAGCCCTAATGCTGATTGGCCAATTTTAGCTGGACAGACATTTCTAGGAGGCAGAGCTGCTATGGAGGCAGAAATAATCTCATTGGGTGAGTTAAAAATCAATGGGCGGAGCCAAAGAGCAGCAGTTTTTCTGGCTAAGTTAGACTGAAGCCCAGTGAAAGAGGTAAGAGAGGTGGTACCTAGAGCTCTTGCTACTGAGAGCTCAATGATGCAGTCTAGCCTAGCTACCTTCCAAGTTCAAGCTAGCCATACTAGCCTATAGCTATCTAGGTGAGCTAGTTAGCTAGCCTGCTGACCTTCCGAGATCATGAATACCATGGTCATGAATAAATGAAAAAATAAGTAATTGCCGTTTATATTTTGTATTTATATTTTGAGTTCCTTCTTTGAAATTTCCTGTTAGATTATTTCTGCCTCCAGAGCAGAAATGTTTGTCAAACTAAAAACTCCAATTTGCAAACAGAAAGAGTTCACTGGAATGAAAAAATGGAAACGCCAGACCAGCATGAATTCACCCATGACCCAACTACTGTTGCTACTACTACTACTACTACTACTACTAATAATAATAATAATAATAATAATAATAACAATAATGAATCAGTATAAAACATACAAGTCACAATTTTGCTGCTGCAAAGACACAATTTCCCCATGATGATCAATCAAGTTTCCTAATCTTATCTTGTGAACATGTATAAATGTCCTCTGTCTTACACAGCTCACCTACACCAGAGACGACTGCACCTTCAGAGAGCAGATCTTGCCGGATGGCTACAACATCTACATCTCCAACAAACACGGCACCCTGGTCAGCCTGGGAAACCACCGGCAAAGGCTGCAGGGCCGAGACCAAGGCATCCCATCTCTGTCCCAATTCCTTCCAAGGATCAGCACCCCGGATCTGGAACTATCCACCCATCTGGATGTCTTGGACCAGCTGGAACAGAGTGCAACGCAAGTACAGCATCAAAACACCATGGACAATATAGACTCCTTTGGAAAGCTGCCCCAGACCATCCACAGTCCCAGCTTCAACGAGAGATGAGGATGTAACAGGCCGCTTGTTAATCGAGGTGTCCTGGTTTGTCCCGGTTTGTCTGGGGCCTGCAGCCATGCACTGCTACCTGGATGTTATAGAGCAGTGAAATCAGACCAGATGCTGGACAGTTCAAATCAGGGACTGCCTGGACTTCCAGCCTGGTTCAAACGTGGAAGGTTTGCTATGTCTGCTATGACGTCCAGCCGTTGCCGTCCGGTCAGACACGGCTACAGAGAACAAGAGCAGTGTGCTACAGAGTGGAGAGTGATGAACAGAAAGTTACATCCGTCCTAAAGTAATAATCCACAATATTTTCATATAGATAAATATGAATGAGATAAATATTTAGTTACTCTCTATTGATATACCACATTAGTGATCAACCTCTAGCCAGCCCATGAAAGCTTTTCCATCTGCTGCTCTAAACACCCGGTGTCAGGTAGGTCCTTCCTGGGAAAGATCCTCTGGCACACAGGAAGTGATGCGTTTTATGTTTCTGGTTAGGTTGGACTAAATAGAAGAACTGGGTAGTTAGCATGAGCAGTGATAGCCACCATGGCTAAACAGACAAAGAAAAGAGCGCCACCTACAGAAAGTCAAACTTCAACAGAAAATCCAAGGAAAAAGATGTTGCAGTACAGGACACAGTTTGATTGACAGGTGATCTCTGGGAAGTGCGGTGAGGAACACTACAGTGAGGAACATCACAGTGAGGAACACCACAGTGAGGAACACCACAGTGAGGAACACCACAGTGAGGAACACCACAGTGAGGAACACCACAGTGAGGAACACCACAGCGAAGAGCGCTGAGCACCAAAGATGGAGACAAAGTAAAGTGAGAACAAGGATCTCATGGATTTCCACGTTACTGAACTTCATGAGGGTATCAGCGAGGAGGATCAGGACCGTGGGAATTCCACTACTATGGGTTTCACATCCACTATCCACAACACTACACCACTCCTGACATACTGGCCTGATTAAAAACTGAATGTACATAACTTTAATTCTAGTATTTATTTAGTTATTTAAATGCCTCATATGCCCTATTGTGTGCACATCTACATTTTCGTAGATATCAGTAAATATGAGCTAGCTCGTGTGTATTTTTATATCATCTGTTTGCGTTTTAATGTTGCTTTTAAAGTATGACATATACAGCAATTGTTTGCCTTGTTTGATAGTTACATTTAAATGAAAATGTTTGAGACAGAGCTAGTCACAAATTGTAGGATGAGGTAGCTTACATTGGAAATCAGTGCTATTAAATTTATTTTTTCAATTTAAGCCATGTAATATGAAATAAAGCCAAGATAACACCTTTTTTGTTGTGGTTGAACTGAAACATCAACGAGGATTGACCAGACTGCCTCCTTGCACGTCCGCACCAAGGCAACGTATATATTTATAACTTATATATTTAACCTAAAAATATCTAAAGAATTTGACTTATGATTTTGTTTTCTCCAGAAGTGATTTCTACAATGCATTACTCCCCAGCTCCTCCACCTTTTTTTTAACCCTTATTTATCCCAAAAATTCAACTGAGCTCCATGCTCTTTTGCAGCAACACCCATTGATACAGTTCCACACATTCATACTGGGAGCTGCCCAGTACAACCACAGTCTTCTACTTCTACAAAAACATACAAAATAATATAAACAATAAAAGCAATGCAAATATGAAATATAAACATTTGTTACATAAACAACTTCAAGATATGTTAAGTCAACTGTATGAGTGGGAAGTATGGGAGAGAGTATGGATTACTGACATGTATTGGTTACTTACAGTACCTTACCTACAGTATTTTTGCTCCAACAGACTAAAAACCTGGCAAATCAACTTCAAAGGAACATGCTAACAAAGTTCTTGTATTTATTCCAAACACACCAGGCAATGTAAAAGACATCACTTCCTGTGTGACAGATTATTAGGGAGTAACAAGGTTTGGTTTATTTGGTCAGTGTGACAGATTGTTAGACATAGGCCACCAAAATATCATCTTAGAGGAAACATTGATCCTGGTATCCGTGGCTACATCATTATCTGGAAGTCTATTTTTTACGCATTTTAATACATTAAAAAGTACTATATAATGTAAATATATACCTTTGTAAGTGCAGAATGTATCTGGGAGATTTTCATCAAGTACTTAAGAGTATTACTTTGTACAATAATCTGGCAGGTTAATACACAGGAATAAGACCATTTTCAGTATGATAGCAGTCGTTCCCAAACATTTATCATATACATTTAAATATGAAATATATTAATTAGTATTTGATGATCAGCTTCAATAATTTTACCAAGTGAAACGTGACATCTTGTGGCTGAAGCTGCATTTGAATCTCCATAACCATAAATACAATGTTAGAAATATTACTCGCATAACCAGGCTCATACGTAAATAAAACCCCAAGTGGGCATAGGATTGACAGACAGACACAGAGAAAGCAAGAGAGATAGAAAAGTTCAGTTCAGCTGGTACGATAACTTTATTGATGACCAGTTTTCAACAACTTCAAATCTTAAGCTGTTCTCATCCAGTAGAAGTTGATGACTGAAAACATTGGTAGTGGTATAATTAATTTATTAATAGCAATAGAGTCCAATCAGATTAAGTTACAACAATAAAATAATCTTCACATCACAGTACAAAAACACCATGTCATTCTCTAAAATACAAGATCAACTTGGTAGCAAAAATCCATGTTGAGAAAAGCACATGAGGCACTGCAGAACAGCACGAGTCACCAACGGTCCCCAAATCAAATCAATACACCGAAACTATTATCCACTGTCCTTATGTCCTGGAAAGAATCAAAAAAATTGGAAAAGAAAAATTGAAAAAATTGCAGAATGATTTTCTGAACCCTAAACCCCATTTTTCAAGAGAGCTAAAAAAAAAAAAAAAAAAGGCTTTCCCTATACACCAATCATCTTCCATTTCCTCTCAAGTGTGCAATTTTTTGATACTGGATCAAACCAGTGCTATAGAGGCTTTGTAGCTACATCACAAATCAACCACACCTAGCATCATCATGGAGGTCCAGTGGAGAATTACCTATGGGCAAATAATATAACAACCTATATAACAACCAGGCTAGAAAAGGAGAAATATCTGAAAAACATTCTTGTAGTATGGCTGTAGATCTATTCAGTAATGACATAAAGTGAATAGTGTGCTAAGGTACATTTGTCTTGTCTTGTCTAATTTCTACGCCAAAGCACAGTTGGTACATTTGGTACATTTGAGTTGGTACATTTCGAAATACAACAATTGCTTCACAGCTGTGGACCTCCAATATGGCTGCCAGAGTGTGCATTACATCACCTGAGAGCCCTCTAATACTTATAACGCCATGGCAGGCAAACTAGTTGATGAAGATGCTTGGAACTGGATGCAACTGCCTCTTTGTCCTTGTTTACCTGAGAAAACAGGAGGTTCTTCCCCACAAAATCCTGGACCTCCAGTGGTTCATGAGAAGGAAGCTGAAGAGTGGGGGATATTAAAAATTGAGAAACCATGTTTTACTAAGGTTCACCCCAAGTTTCTCCACGAAATGGCTCTTCAGTCCTGGTCTTGAGGTCTGATGGCCTCAGCGTGTCTTCCTGTAGTAAACAATGGCAACCACCAATACTACTGATGCTACTACAGCTGCTGTCCTCCACCGAGAAATACCACGGATCACACCCTCCTGGAGAGAACAGGAGAGAGAAAACACATCAAGAGAGAATATCTACAGCTTTGGATCCTTTCCATCGGTCTATCCATAAGACCATAGAGGCATAAACCAATACTCTGATTTCAAAATCATCTGAGGCAGCAGTGTTTCCCACAGATTAGCTGCAACATTAGCCGATTATTATACTTCTGATTATCGAAGCTGCATTTCAGACTGTCTCTCTATACTGCCACAAATAAAGTTCTGAGCTAAGGGTAACACTGGGCAGCAAGTCTACACTGGAGTGCTGGGGTAAAATGAGAGCATTGGGACAAACATTCAGTATCCCCTTCAATAGGTACAACTAGCTAGTACTGGCAAAGGCCTCCAGAGCAGCCTGAAATCTTCGAGGCCTAGACTCAACAAGGTACTAGACACATTTCAAACTGGGATCGTTGTTGTGTTGTGTTGTGTGCGAGTTGTGTTTCTGAGATGCCCTGCTGCACATCACTGTTATTTAATAAAACTGAACAAGTCACTGTTGTCATATTCAAAGTGGCTTTGGTTTTTACCCGTTTAGTGGAACACTAACTGAATCTCTCAACCATGCATGCTTTATACTTATGCTTTATTTATACGTGACTCACTGTCTGGAGGAGCCATTCGCATCAACGGAGAGGTGTACAGTGTACAGTACGTTAAGGACAGATTTGTATGGACAATGTACCACTCACCCAGCCACCCTGCCGTAAGATCCAGGAGTAGAGTTTTTCTCTGATGAACTGAAGTACCCAGCTGATGATAATCCTGATGTTCTCTATATGGTTGGTGGTCAGCGCCTTAGAAAATAACCAGAAAAAAGGCCAGTCAGAACAACTTTATTGCTGTGACACTGATTGAAGTCAGACACTGAAATAAAATCTAAGACTAACATCTTAAAGCTGAACTAGACAAGATTTGTATGTAAAATACTGCAACAGCTGCAACAGAAAAGAGAGCGTCCCATCACCTTAATTGAGATGCCCTAGATTCACCGTTTGCCCAAATTAAATTCTGAAGAAAGGGGGTTCAGGTGGGAAATTTACTCCACGCAGTATGTGGCAAATCTAAACTAGGAATGGGCATTTTAAACTTCTCTCAGTAGTCACATAAATGCCATGTATAGATAGAAAAACAAAGCATATAATGTATCTTGTTCATCATAGTAATCAGTAACTGGTTAGTTCTTGCTGCTAAAGGAGGTTCCACCAGTTACTAAATCTCATGGTTCACATACTTTTTCCAATCCAAGCCAATCCAATACTGTAAAAATGATTTGTTAAAATACTTTGTTTTATTTGTTAAATCACATTGTGTTTACCTATTTTTATGACTTAGATTAAGATGATACCATAATTTTAGGAGTTATTTATACAGGAATTCAGGTAATTCAAAAGGGTTGACAAACTTTTTCTCACAACTGTATTTTGGCAGGATGCAAAATGAGTCTGTCCCTGATGATACACCTGGCAACGTTACCAAGTCCTGGTCTAGCAGCAGCTATTGAGAGCAAACTGGTAGAAAGCAACTCATCAGCTGAAAGGAAGGGAGATAGTACAATTGGGTTTGTCCGTGAGGGAGAAAAGACTAGGAGGAAAGAATCTCTGGGTAGGCATATTGTAGGCCAGCTAAGGGTGGGCAGAGATTGAAAAATGGCAGTAGATTTGAGGAAAAACTTGATCCCACAGGATTGTTCTTAGAAGTACGTGTGCTGGTACATTGTTCACTGAGCAGCTAAAAATGTTGGCTTGTTAGCTTTTGTTTGTTTGTAGCATGTTGTAGCATGGTGTTTTCTGGATATTGACCTGTTATGTCAGCTTGTCAGTCTGTTTGTAGCGTGCTATATGAAGTAAAAATTATTGTACTGTCAGGGTGTAAAACATGCAGCACACATGGCGGCATAATCAAGTGTTAAGATGTCTGGCAGTAGCAACTGATAGGAAGTGGTTGGGAACTAGCACTCACACACTGTACACACCCTGTAGCATTTAGATTAGGTGGCTAGTGAACGGTGCTGCCTGTCTGATGGTCCTGTAGTCCTGTAGATGTCCTGTAGACAACGTAGCCTGATCTTCTCTATAGTCACCATTTGAGGGTTAGTGCATCATTCTTTCTGACATCTGAATTGGGCTTCTGTGTGAATGCTCACCCTGGATTATGGCACAACAGATTATATCTGCCATAGCCATAGCTAGCCCAGCACAAACAGCTACATCTGGATCCCTTCATGCAAATATAAGCTCAACAAAATGAAGCTTGAAAGTAGGGTCAGACTGATTGGTTCGCAGGTATATGGAGTCCATATAGTCCTTTTATTAAAAATGGGATGTGGTCAACTAGGTGTCGTCAGCCTTCAAAAACCCATTTCGGCTGAACCCTACTTAAAAAGGGACTGCAATGTGGTCCCATGGAAAACTGTAATATATGCAGATGATGTGTCTAGTTACCCTGTAGATGAGTCCATAGGCCAGATGGAAGAGGGCCACTACTCGACCCCAGTTGATGCCATCGGCAAAGATATTCCTGGCCACCGTCATGAAGACATCCTGAGCACAGTTGCCCTGAACCTGGCTGATCAATCTGATGGGAGGAGATAGACATACATCAATGGAAATAACAATCATCAAAAAGTTGTCAGAGCGGGCGACTGTATACCTAAATGAAGAGAAAGTAAACACGCTGCAACAAGCTGCTGTCTTAGCAGATAAGTCTGCGTTAATTCATAAAGGTGTATTTGTAGCTAAGCGCGAATCCTCTACCCTGCGTGATTGTTCTCAGAGAAGTGGTGACTCCCAGTCCATTCCTCCTAAACAGTCCTCTCAAGGTCCAACATCTGAGAGGCAATCTTTTTACTGTCATAAGGATGGGCGTGTCATTGCTGACTGCCTGGCTCTAAAACTTAGACAGCGTTCCCCACAGAGTAATCAGACCAAGGGTGTTTGCTTGATTAAGACCAGGCCTTCTCTAGGTCCCCAGCTAACACCAGATAAGCTTGTGGTACCTGATGCATGTTTTAAGCCTTTTATCTTTGAAGGGTCCTTAACAGGAAAACTCGAGGATCAGTGGCCGGTCAAAATTCAGAGTTCAGGTCTGAGTCCTCATGTAATGGGAGTTCATAGTATTCATTAATACACAGGACAATATGTTACTATCCCTTGTGCCTTAATCCTAGGTAAACACTTGTAGAAGCCCAATTCAGATACAAATAAAAATCACCATCAAATGAGCACCATACCAGACATCAGGTTACACCGTCATAGAACTACAGAGTCATTCGTCAGATGGCACCATTCGCCAGTTAACTACCCTAGCCAACAGCGGTATGCGGCATGTCATTGGGCTTATCAACAAGTACAAGGTATTGAGATGGGATTGGTGCCTGTTCCCCTCCATCGCGTTTCATCTGCAGTCAGACTTGATCTTTGGTTGTTTTTTACGGTAGCTGACCGGCCCTCATTTCCTATTAAGGGGGTTGACTTCATTATGGGAAATGACATAGCGTGTGGTAAGGTACGACCGATACCTGAGGTAGTACACCCTCCAGAACTTCAGACTTCAGCCAGATGCAGACGTGGTGTTGAGGGATTATCCAGAAGTGTTTTCAGCTAGTGTCCTTGACCCCGAAAACAGGTGGCAGGTGTAGACCTAGCTAACTCTGTGTTCGCCTCTGCTTTTGAAGAGGATAGATTACCTAGTGGTAATTCTGTGCAGTCTAGGGAGAAGGAAGTGTCAGGTATACCCATATCTCATGTGGAAATAAAGTTTCTCATGCGGAAATAAAGTTGCCCATGACACCTGAGTCGCTGATAGCTGCACAAAAAGGTCAAGACTTGTAGCACCTGTCAAGTTAACGGTAGCCGAACCAGGTGGTTCCGTCCATTCTTCTCTGCCCCATACCTGCCGTTGGTGAGCCTTTTGAGCATGTCATTGTGGATTGTGTTGGCCCATTGCAAAAAATTAGGTCTGGTAACCAGTTTCTTGTGATTGTAATGTGTGTGGCCACTCATTTTCGTGAGACTATTCTTCTGCGGAAAATTACCGCCCCAGTGATTACAAAATAGTTCATCAAATTCTTCTCCACCTTCGATCTGCCTAAGATGCAAAGTGACCAGGGAACAAATTTTATGTCCAATGTTTTTAAGCAGACTTTGCAGTCCCTGGGTATTTCCCAAAGAATGTCTAGCGCCTATCATCCTGAGTCGCAAGGTGCACTCGAACGCTGGCACCAAATATTGAAAGCGATGCTGAGAAAGTATTGCTGGGAAACAGGGAAGGATTGGGATGAAGGTGTGCCCTTAGCCCTTTTTGCCATTTGTGAAGCTAAGCAACAGTCTCTTGGTTTCAGCCCTGCTGAGCTGGTGTTTGGGCATAATGTTTGTGGTCCATTAAAAGTGGTGAAGCAGAAATTTCTGTCTGCTGATCATGCCCCTAAAATCAATGTGCTTGATTTTGTCACGCAGTGTCAGGAGTGTTTGCACTGTGCTTGCTCCTTGGCTACGGAGATCCTCTCATCTTCCCAAGGTAAAATGAAGCGACAGTATGACAGAAAGTCTGTTGAAAGAAGTTTCCAGCCTGGGGATAAGGTGTTGGTGTTGTTGCCTACCCCTGGCTCTGCCCTTAGTGCGCGTTTCTCCGGCCCGTACATTGTAAAGAGCAAGATCAGTGATACTGATTATGTAATCCACACTCCTTAACGAAAGCGCCAAACACGCCTCTGTCATATCAACATGCATATCATTGTCCCATGCCAAAGAGGGAACTAATTAAAAAAAGAGGTACAGTATCTGCTTGAGAATGGCTTAGCTAAACGTAGTTATAGCCCTTGGAGTTCTCCCTGCTTGTTGACTCCTCAATCTGACGGTTCTCCTCGTTTCTGCACCGATTTCCGCAAGGTGAATGCGGTCACTGTGCCTGACTCATTCCCATTACCCCGCCTAGAGGACTGTATAGATCATTTGGGTTCAGCTGTGTTTATTACAAAATTTGACTTGCTAAAAGGTAACTGGCAAGTGCCATTAACCCCTCATGTGGATGTAAAGGTGGCAGTGGTCCTACACTACCCTGTGTCTACGTGAGTTTTCGCCGTTTTCTCGGGATGGTTGATTATTGGTGCTTCTGCAAGAATTTTTCTGTGGTGGTGGCCCCATTAACCAACCTTTGCAGCCCAAAGAAACCTTTTGTGTGGTCTGACAATTGCCAATATGCATTTGAATGTGCCAAGTCTCTTCTGTGCAGTCTTACTTCTCCACCAAATTTAAGCGGCACCAGCTGGGGTACTCTACCATTGAGAAGGAGGCCCTTGCCATGTTGCTGGCCCTGCAGCATTTTGAGGTGTACTTGGGGTCGAGTTCAGCACCATTGGTTGTATTCACCGACCATAACCCGTTTGTGTTTTTGGCACAGATGTACAACCACAAGCAATGGCTAATGTGCTGGGCAATGCTGGCACAGGGCTACAACCTGGAGATACAGCACAAGAAAGGCGCTGATAATGTAGTTGCTGATGCACTATCCCGTGAGTACACTGACTGAAAGAGGACGAGTCAAAGCTCCTCAAGGCCCCATTGTCGTTGGGACTCCGTTACCTCGTCCAATCTGAGTATTTTCTAACTTGCTAACCCTCAGTTCGGCTGACCTTTTAGGAGCATGTGCATCCTTTGGGTCCCCTCTTGAACCCATCATCACCCATTGCTCTGAGACACCACTTCAGCTTAACTGGTATGAACACCAGAGAAGTTAAATTATGACAAAGAGCACAGACAAGTCCCAGTAAAGTTACAGTGACTGGAACCAGATATGTTTTGGACCAAAGACAAACTGTAGGTGTGATCGTACCCTAAAGAACATGCACTGTACCACTTGCTTTCTCCTGCATGAGGCACAGCTTACCGTTGGAGCTCAGCATTCCTGTTCATCTCATCAGCAATCTTAAGCAGCTGCTCCACCACTTCTTTTATCTGTGGCTCCTGTTGTTCATTAGGCCTTCCCCCCAGGTCCACAGAAGAGATGCGTCGACCCGGGTCTTCTGTATTGAAACGTCCAATCACGTACCTAAAGCACAGAAAAAAAGACTGTGAAAAAGTGTAGACAGCTACACATTGTGTTTATTATATCGTGCTTAGCCATTTTACCCATTTTCTCTATCGTGAAAATGGGCTGTGCCAGAGACTTATGTGGAAAGAGATCAATTCTATCAATGTTGCTGCAATTCCTACTGGTCACCGATAGAAGTAGATAAAAGGTCACAAGATTACTTAAAGTGCCTTTAGGGAAGAGAGAAGAAAGACAAAATAGTACCTCCCATATAGCAACAAGTCCGTCACTTTTATGGAAATAAATAAAAGTGCAAATAAAAAGTGAATTATAAAAAGTGCAAATTCTTTAAGCAGTGATCATGATGAGACTCACCCTCTGAGAACCACAGCTCCTTGTTCCATGATGGGGTCATCAATGACATCTTTAGATTAGATTAGATTAGATTAGATTACATTAGATTAAACTTTATTGTTATTGCACAGAGTACAAGTACTGAGACAATGAAATGCAGTTTGGCATCTAACCAGAAGGGCAAATAGCAGTAAAGTGCAGAGTATATTATTTACCCCAATTACTCGGTTTTCCCATGAAGCAAGGTAATCACAGATTTAGCTCAAATAGATTCATTTATATTAATTGACAACCATATTCTTCCAAGATTTGCCATCTGAATTGAAGTTACTTTCAAGGTCCAATGTTATAGAAATTCAAATTTTCCTTTAGACGTTCACTGATGACACTGTTTCAAATTTGATTTTGTTTGACTGGTTCAATTTAAAGTTATTGCATTCTCACTAAAGAATTTCTCAAATCCTTCTAATAAGGCCAGTTTGTACTGGTACGCCTCCACTCAGCATATTTACCTCAGTTGAGTTAGAGGAGCTGGTGTGGTCAGCCAATCAGGGTCCAGTATTGTGACTGTGAGGACTTAAAGTCTTCAAATTCATTCAATTTAACTTATTCAGTTCAGCTTTTAACTAAACTACATTTATTTGCAAAACATCATGAAGAATACTATTCTTATCCTGAGCCATAGTATATTTGAAAACAAAATCCTTAAGGTTGAGAGTAATAAATCAAATTTTGCAAAAACACTCAAATTATGCTTGTTGCAAAGGAGAAATAATGATAATGTATTAATTTAATAATGTCGGATACAGGTGACCATTTGTAAATATTTTCCTCTTTCCTGACCAATAACTGCAAAAAAAGTGTGTGCATTTCCACAAGGAAAAGATTTAAGTGGCACCACACCTGCCATCTTCCATTTGTGATTTAAAATAGAAAGTAAGTTACATCATTCTTTGACAGTTCAGCTTTTAAAACAGGTGTTCTGTATAACACTGGTAGAAACTGGTTTCACTGAGCACACAAATGTTCTGCCTCTGGCTTGCCCACCTCCTAGTCTTTACAAAGAAACCTATACTCCATACTTCCACACAGCATTTTTTATTAAACACTTAACAATTAAATGCAAAGAAAATGGATTAAAAACGTATATAAATTCTAACAAATATTTTTCATACTGTATTTTGTATCAACATTGCTGTGTCTACTCATCATTTGGCACAGCTTTGATGGATTTCCATGAAATTTGCCATACATACTCCAGATTGAGTATCTGGAGAGATCACCAATTTTCATAATGCCCTGGAGTATGGCACGAGGGATTACAACATCTTGTGTACTTGGTCCTCGAGCATGTGTAACTGGTCACTGAGTTATGACCAATTATGTGTCAGGCCACGAACTTTGTAAAGTTCACTGCTGAACCACCGATGGCAGCAACGAGCGTATTACTCGGAGGCAAAGTGCCGGCGAGAAAGTCGAGGCGTCTGTCAGCCATCTTTAGTGTTAATACGCTGGAGATTTTGTTTATACTTGTGTTTACAAAGTCTAAAAGTTTATTTGCGCGTGGGGAACGTAGCGCGTTCCGATTTAAGGATTACGGACATCTGTTTGGAAAAGTGAAACTGCACGTAGTTGTTTCGTTATAGACATCTGTCTGACTTCCGTAGGGAGAAATCCCTGTGGAGCAGCACGGGACCCTTCGGTACGGCGCAAGATTCCCAAAGGGTCCTGGATGAGTCAGACTCGATTCAAGGTGCTTTGATGGTCTCTTTCTATTCGGCAAATGAGACATAACTTACCTTTTTCAAAACGTCAACATGCACTCTTCAATTCGGCATACATCCAAAACCACAATCAGCACTTATTTTGTTGAAAAACAACTTTCAAAACTGGTTCGGCTGTCACCGCCTCCCCACCAAAATGGGGAGGCGGTGGCGAGTAGTACGAATCAATTTTTGAAAAAAATGAGATTTTATTGATAATAAGAGCTGCTCGATGGATTATCTCTATGCCGAATTTACCACAACACACTACCAATTCGTAAAATGTCTTGTTCCACCGGGTATGTAACTTACATTTGCCAATACGCAAAATAACATAAAACTTTCAGATTCGTAGATGGCGTTTGGCGTGACGCTTACTAGAGAACGGGACGTCACCGGGCCTAGAGGTTTTGTCTGGTCTAATCAATAAGTCTGTTTGGTATTTCTCATTCCTGTGACATATAATATGACCATACAGTAGCCTGGCCTTACCTTCCCCACCCACGGCGCCCTGCTCTTCCTCTCCTCCCGGTGTCTCTGCTTCCCGACCGTCAGCCATGGCTCCAAACTTTGTGCCGGCTCGGAGCTACAGGCGAAGAAAGAAGAAATTATCTCTCTGATGTGAACATTTAGAGCGAAACCGGCCGGATAACCTCTGAAGTCATTTGGGTTTTCCTGAGTGTCCGTCTGGCGAAAAGTTTTTTGCCTCCCACTCAAGAACGAGGAAGTAACACGGAAACGCGCAGACAGACAGGTAGCAGCAGGGACGCGCAAGATGGCAACTGCAGCGGCGGTGCGTCTCCGGGCTCTGTGGTAAATATTGAGTACCAAAGATAAGTGACAAATATTTAACAGCGGATGGACTGAACACTCCAACAAGATACTGGATTACGGTGTAAATAGAGATTACCGGGTAACGGGCTGACTTTCAGGAACTCGGATTTAGCCTGCTGGTAGTCAAAACGAGACACATCGCTGTTGGACTTTGTGGCTGCTGGTACTTCCTCATTGTGGACTCCTCTACCAGACACAATAATAACGAAACTCTTTCTAAGAGTCTGCAAGGCTAAACAAAAAACAAGAAGAAGACATGTCAAACGCACCGACACGGTGTCGGGGCTGACTACCAAAAGCCACGGATTATCAGAGGGAAGTGACAAACGGAGATGAGTGGACTCACGTTACCGGAGGAAGAGCGTTACCGGCTGCAGAACTGACCATGTGTCCACCTCCCTCATTTAACGTTCAAGTAGTTTAGAAACTCATGACTCAGATGTTGGCATTATAATGTATGTATATTGGAAATGTCACGTCTCCTGTATCTGATCATAAAAAGTTCCGTTATTTGGCTCCAAGGGGAAAATAATAATTGCATTTTACTGGAACTTCAATAATTTACTGAAAGAAAAAAGTTTTGGTGACTCAGTCAAATGAAGAGTTGTGATAATGAGATGCGACATTTAGAAATGGGAATATTTCAAAAACAACATTAGATAACTAATCTAAAGGAAGCACAATTTATGGAAAAATAATACAATACTTACTAAAGATACTCTTTCTGATCAAAAGGAATGATCACTACAGGGATAAGTGATATGTTGGTATGGCCAAAGTGGCTCCATATGTTCAAGGGCAAACAGGATTGAATAGAGGAGAACTAATCCAGTAGAAGTAGCAGAACATCTTGGGCCAGTCAACGGTATCTTATCAAAGTCAAATTTCAATACTGAAAGTTGTGATACATTTATAAGTAATGTTTCAACTTAATTGTGAACGGTCCGTCTCAAAATAAGATTTCAGGCTTTGCATTCTACGGAAGAAAGGAAATCTGGTATATGGACAGGCTTTTGGCTTTCGGTGGACTTTTATTTGTAAAATCGCACTGATGGAATTGTACGGGGAGTGTTTCAAAAGTAAGGAGAAGATCTCAACAATAAAGCAAAGATTAATTTGTAAGATATACTAATAGACAGTTGTGAGACCTGTTACTCTCCTTAACTACAAAATATCAGTGCTATCCGCTTAAACAAAAGTCCTAATGTGATCATGAACACAACTCCATCAGGCCTCATAACTAATCGTCTTGTCAGTAATAATACCAGACTGATTCTTGACTTGCTGGATTATTCTTCACATTTTGAATCTGAGGCTCTCACTGCTTTTCATTTGAGACATTTGATACAGTAGAACATCTGTCTGGCTTCTCCTGTTGAGATGCTGTACAAACGTATTAATAGTTGTATGATGCTATTTCCAAACAACTCTAAAAGGTTTCCAGTTCATATCGTTACGCTGAGGATGCCCAATGTCACTATTTCTTTTTAATTGTCACTGGAGTATTTTGAACAGTCCTCACATATACAAGACCTATCAATATTTCATAGAAAGTCACACAACCTCCTGACCACACAAAGATAAGCATCACATTTAACTGGCTGTACAAGTGATTGGTGAATTTTCATCGTAACATAACTGAATGTGAAATACTATGTTTGCAAGATACAGAGGGAAAAAAATTGTTATTGGGTGGGGTCAGTGGGGTCCAAAAAGTCTGTTTGCAAAGGGACATATCTATACTAGGCATAAGGCCTATCAAGGTTTGTTAACCCAGCCAGTATCCCCATGTTTTAAAATGTTTTTGCTTGATTTCATCACATTTATTAGGACCATAAAAGGTAGAAGTCTCAAGGCCGTCGAAATTTGCTGTAATTTTGCTGTAAATTCTGTTTTTCTTTGATATATATTTATTTGATCTACTGTACTGTAAGTGATTTTATATGTTTAACATGAATGTCTGATTGTAAAATGTTACAGTTTACAATACATTTCTAAAAAAGGAAAAAAAGAAGTGCCTCCTGGGTGATTCTGCAGTAATTTCTAAATCTATATATATATATTTAATATATCAAGGTCCTGCCGCTGCCATATTTCCTCCACCTCTTCATTATTATCGCCACTGTGTTCACTATTTTCCTCTCCTGATCTGAATCTAACAACAATAGGCTCTTCCAGATCTTGTGTCAGCTCCTTGTTGCCCATACTTGTCTCTGCATATGACTAACACCACACAAGGAAACAAACCTTCAGTGAAGTCCAGATGTTAACCGATCTAACTAGAAGCATTTCAGGTGATGGTAAATTTTTGAAATGTGATGACTCACATTTTAGCTCAATCACAGCCCCGATAGGAAGGGTCTGTTTGTATGGATTTGTATGGATTTTCATTTCGACCCTCAAGGCGATAAAAACTTTGAAAGGGGGTGTAGTCTGTGGATATGCACTGTACCAGAGTGCCTTTTCTTTTCTCAGAACTCACCAGTAGATGGCGGTGCTGAGCCACGTGAACCCCCCCCCCCCTTATCTCCATGCCCTGGCCGCCTGTTTTGACAGACTCAATTGTTACTTGCTGAGTGAAAGGTGGAAATGTATGTGGTGTTTTGATGATCCACCTCCCCAACCTGTCCGTCAGGTTTTGTTTTTTTTAGCCCAGTCAGCCAAGAGGCCAATGAATGGACAGCAGCCTACATAATGTGTGTGTGTATGTGTGTGTGTGTGTGTGTGAGTTGTCTTGACGTGCTGGTAGTTTTCCACTACTACGAGAGACAAGCTGTTATATTGCTATATTACTATACTCTGACAATGTGAAGATGTACCGCGGTTAAAGGTGCAGTATCTAGTCGCTCAGCGGACCACTGCTATGCTAACAACATATACACTCATATATTTTTTTGTTTTTACAGGAGGTGCAGATACTCTACGCAGGAACGTCCACTCCAACATGTTTATCTTTCAGTAAAGGCAAAGACGCCGGGGAGGGGCGGGGCAGGAAGAAACGGATTTGGTCTTAATTTGGAGAAACACAGCTCTACCAATGACATCACAGATTCATTTACACTAATTGACACCAGAACAATTCATTTATCAATAATATGTTGATGGT
>CABFOQ010036585.1:18204-30972 GCA_900660455.1 Gephyroberyx darwinii | reverse complement strand
TGTGCATACTTATAATAATAATAATAATACACTTTATTTGTGTAGCTCTTTTCTTAACAGAGTTACCAAAGTGCTTTGCATTTAATAACAGCAGCAGAAAAAGGAAATACACAAATGCAATCATAGCAGACAAGAAAGAAACAACAAAAAGAGAATGACCATATTGGAATTCCAACAAAGACTTGAAGACGATAAGATGTTTTCAACTGTGTCAAAAGCAGCAGTAAGGTCAAGCAGAACAGCACTGGCACATTGACCAGCAAAGAAATCATTCCTGCTCATGTAGTCAGTTAAGTGCTAAACAATTGTCTCTAATACCCTAGACAGAAATGTAAGTATGGGAATGGGTCTATTATTACTTAGAATGGAGGGGTCCAGTCTAGGCTTGGCTAGTAGCCTCTTACAAATGAGCTGTTTATAATGGAGAGAATATGAGGATATACAGGAAAAGAGTTGAGTTGAGTGGGTATTATAGCCAGAGAGCATGATGACAAGAGTGCCCCTCATATCTATTATATAAAAGCCTTGAGTCTGCTGCTCTTCCATTGTTGTTCAGCTCATCTTTAATGGAAGCAACTACATATAATTAGCCAAGAAAATCTATCTATCTATCTATCTATCTAGTTTTATCCCTCTTTTTGTATGTCGCTTTGGATAAAAGCGTCTGCTAAATAACTGTAATGTAATGTAGTTTCTCAGAAAGACATTCTGTGATAGCATCAGTACCCAGTTCATTGAAAACGGTTTCAAATTTCATCATTCAGGTCTGACCGCATTCTGACACGATCTTATTAGGAGAACAATAAGACAAGTTAACAATACCAAGATGATCAGAAACAAACAGATCCTTAGTTTCTAAACTGTTGAAAGCAAGGCCAAAGGTTATTCCAGGGTCCGTTTGAGTTCGTCCGTAACAGAGATTAGATTTAGAAATGTACATGGATATTAAAGTCCTGAAGAATAAGAACTTAGTCAGTATCAGAGAAAAAGATCTGAAAATTCAGGGATGACATTATTATATTTTGCAGGGCGATTCAACCACACACATAAAATAGACTGTTTCTTGTTCAAATAAATCCATTTTCAAAAAACAACCAAGAACATTCCTGAAAGATCAAAGCTCTTCCAAAAACAAAACTATTTAGCGCAGCTGAAATATAGTTGGCATGAGATAGGACCAGAACCTTTTTTTCTTTTCATCTTTGAATTACTCTGTATATCTGTAATTTGTCATGTAATGTTATATGTTTTGTGTGGACCCCAGGAAGAGTAGCTGTTGCTAAATGCACAGCTAATGGGGATCGTAATAAACTAAACTAAACTAAACTTGTTAAAAGTAAACTTTGAAGACTCTCCAAATAAAAATAAATCCCCCAATAACTCAGGGTGACATTTAAAGTTATTCTCCTGGATGACAGCCACACCACCATTATGGCCCGTAACACTGAGTTTGATAAAGTAAAAGAAATTGGATGGAGTAGCTTGATGATTTAGGGAGTAAAAATCAGATTTGCCCATTATCATAGAAGTGATATTCAATCATCTGACACTGAGGAGACCAAGCTTCACATCAAGGGCCAAATCTTGATCTAAATGACTAGGATTACCATTTAGCACTCTAATAGAGTTGCCTAGGAGCCAAAGGGATGGCAGACGCCCTACGTGAATTAGGTTGAACTTGAGTCCGAGTTTTACTCTCCTCCTCGCCTGTCTGTCTCCTTGATTTGTGTCTTTGCATGTGAGCCAGGTATTTTTTTTTCCCACACTCACAGAGTTTCGGCCTTGTGGATAGAGACTACTTTATCCCATTGACATGACATTTATGTAGGAGAGGAACATGTTCTGATTAAGGATGAGCTACAGCGGCTGGAATAGAGAATCAAATACAGATCAGAGTAAATGTATTGCATGAAGAAATGAAGACATACTTCAGTTATCAGCTGTTGTGTGCTGTTAATCACAACACACATGTTACATTGCATCTATTCAATGTTATTGCACATGTCCACAGTAAATATACCTATGTAGGGTAGTGTTGTACTTGTAGTGTCCTGACCTTATCCCTATGATTCTCTTGGAAAAAGGTCTACCGTGAAGTGGCACAGTGAGAGATGTGTATTTGTATTACCTGTCAAGGTAGACAGTTGAAGGTCTCTAGAAGGAAGGTGTTAATCTAAAGGAAAAGGTCATTTCTTTGTTTTGTCATTTGATGTCATTTTCATGGTGAGCTGCAAAGGTTTGTTTTGTTTTTCCATTCCCTCAGTAAAAACAATGGCCATTTTATTCTATAACTGGTTGCTTTACATCTCTATTTGAGTTTGTCCATCAGATGTCAAGGATGAAAGTTCATTTGATTCTTGAAATACACCTTGATCAGACAAATATATAGTTGCTCAATTCACACATTGCTTTTATTTAATTATTTTATTTTATATTTAATATATATATATTTTTCTTATTTTCTTTTATCAAACAGCTGAAGACCGTGAACAATTTTCCGTCCAACAAATTACTTTGTGGTCAAGTAAGAATTTCCTCAGTGGCTCAGACTGTAAGATGTGACACTCAAATGCATTGCAGTGCGAGAACACAGCCTCTTTCAAACATTACAAGCTCAGATTTGACGTTACCATTGCCTATTCATTTGAACCTTCAACTTAGATCTCAGTACTGCTTTCCACGAGGCCCCAGATCAGTGATCCTCATCTGTGTGATGTGGATTGTGCAAGAGGTATGCCCTAGGCAGCCTGCACAGTTTCAGATGTGTTTCATTATCCATCAAGAAAGGTATTGTCACTAGGTGTTGCCCCAGACAGTCTGAAACGTATGAGCAGCAGTTACACAACAGAGCTGTGTTTATTGAAAGGAAGTGGTAACAGAGGACTAGGTGTCACTCTAGATGGCTTTTTCCTCATGAACAGGAAATTAAAGAGACAAGGGAATCTGCAGGCTCCAATTGTTCCCTCCTGTGATTATAGCTTTATTAACATTTGATTAAAACTCAATTGAATGAGGGCCTCAGAACACTAAATTAAAGGTGAGGAGATGATCTGAAGAGGACTGTGTAACTAGTGTGCATTGTGACTGAGTACATGTGGGTGCACTTACAGATAAGTACAAAACAGCATGAAGGATTTTGAAGGGTGATATCTTAGCTCAACTTATTTCTACAGATAACAGCAACGGTATCATTTAGTGGTTTGGGCCTGATAAATGAACCTACCTTGGTAAGCCTATATTTGAGGTGTCTCTTTCTACATTGAAGTAAAGGAGCCATGTGTAGCCTGCCTCTCCACGGCAGACAGGTTGGGGTTTGGTTTAGGATTGGGGTGGGAGGTATTCTTTGCAGAGTCGGATGAATGGCTGCTTGTGCAAACCTGGGTGGGAAGGGCCAATATGGAGGAACTTGGATTGGCCTTTTTACCTCGGCAACCCCATCGGCTGGTAATTGGCACCATATGTCAAGCAGACAGACCTCTCCATAGTGTGTACTTCGGTCCTCAGCCATGTTAGCCCACAGAAGGGTTGTACCTCAACATTTTGCTGCCTCTCTTCAAAGACTGTGGGCTGCAAAAACGCTGTTCTCTCCACTAACCCTGTTAAGTTTCTTTAAAGATGAGTCATACTTGAACTTTCACTGGAAAAATAGATAGGTACAGTAAATGTATTCTTATATACATTATTTATATATATAATTATCAGTAGTTGTACTCTGTGTAAAGTTGAATCTAATCCAATTTCACATAGTTTTATATTAAGGCAAGTTGTGTATTTCTTTTTGTATTCAATACTTATTTAATACAGTTAGTTAAGAGTGGCCACTTACTGCCAAGTAGCTTTAATGTTCTTTTAAATCACATTTATATTGTCAGTTTGTGTCATGGACATAATTTGACAGATGTTTAGGATAACAATCCATCAAACATGGAAAGAATAAAAAAAATCTAATTGTACAGACCTCTTCACATTCAAAGAAGTACATGCAGGTTGGATCAGGTTGAGCTCCATGTTTGAGGGAACATGTCAAGTATTCCCTCTCTCCCCCAGTCTACTAGACAGGAAGGTGAATGCCTGAATGGGATTATTGGGAAGCTGAAAGGGCAAACATCAGTATTTGGTTTGCTTTGCTTACACAATACTTGTGTGTGTGTAGGTGGATGTAGGGGCGATATTAGCTGGACACATATGTTCAGTGGTACTTAAGAGGAATCCATGACTTTCTGTTATATCCACACACACACAACTATCCCCGTTACTAAGATTTTTGTGCCTGTGTGTCAAGCCACGGCTCTGCTGATTTGCACCTGTACACAGTGTTCTTCCCCTAGTGGCATGATATATTGTGTGCATGCTTAAAATGCTTGTGTAGCAGCCATAGATTTGGTTTGGTTTCGTGCACATGAAAAAAATGTACATGCCTAAGGCATGATGGTCACAAGCATGATTTTTTCCCCCTGACAGGAAAGAAAATTGTTTCATGAAAAGAAATTCTTAATAAAACTAAGGCAAGCACTATACTTGCTATGGAAATGGATTTCAGCAGATTCTTATAAAAGTAAACGTTTATGGAAAAAGATGAACTGCCGCACGGGCTTTGGACTTTTTTTTACACACCAGCGCCCACCGTCTGTAATTGGTCTAAAATATCACATGTTTGTTTGTGTTGCCTTGCTGAACTTCTTCTGGTTCATTGCCTTTGTGTATGTCTCCGTGGTAACATCCGGTTGCCTCTTTAATCTTCTTGTGCCCCCCACTGGCATGGAGTATTGCAGTGCCGCATTTGACTGCCCTCATTTTCCCGCTGGGGGAACTAGCCCCAAAAAGGTTCCTCTTGGATAGTTCCTGGGCCTGCTTGAACATCCCTACATGTTTACTGTGTCGAAATTGGCCGGTACTTTGGTGCGGTGGGCAAGCAACCTCGAACTCTTTGGGGAACTAAAAAGGTTCCTGCTGAGAAGGTTCTTGCTCAAAAAAGTACCCAAAAGGTTCAGGTTCCTGCGGTCAGAAAAGGCTTTATTTCTGTTGATTTCAACTTCGTTTTCAGTATACGGCCACCATAAGGCCCTGTATGCCTGCAGCAGTTGCCTCTTCAAAGGGATAAATTTAACAGGGAAGGATGGATACAGTTTTATTGCAAAATACTTCACATCACGTCACATCAGCCCTTCATGCAAGAGAACTTAATCCTATAACATTTCATGCGATTCGCACACAAACAGGCATTGCAACATACAGACGTATAGATTATTTTTCCACTCCACTAAATCCAATTATAAAATTGGAAAATCCATACCATTGAATCACATTGAAAACTCGAATAGTGTCTCAGATTGAAACCAGTAGAACCCTATTACTCTGAAATAGTATATTGAAGAAGTGTGGATGAGGTTTTTATCCAGTTGCACCTTCAGAAGTCCCTTTTGTGGTTTGTGGATTGAAAAATACTGCTCTCGCTTCCACATTGTCCTTTTGCAGAGCACTGTTCACCCAGCCAGCATTCTTGGATTCCCTCAACAATGGTATGTGGCCCATATTTGGCCAGCCTCCCATCTTACACAGGACCTATCAGAGCTGTAGACTTCTATAATCACACCTCAACAGCTGGAAGAATTATGGCTTTCACCTTTGACAGTGAACAGAGTGACCAGGCAGTTCCTTTGTTCTGAAAGGCCAGGCTACATGGGGAGGATGCCATAGTTCCCACCATTTTTCTCTCCTTGAATTCAACAAAACCAATCTTTCATTTCATTCAGGGATAAAACTCAATTACCTTTTTGCAACACTTATTTGCTGCTTGATTAAAAATGAATTTGTCCACCTACAGAAGCATGATAAGTAATTTTCAGTTAACAGTCAACCATGCCAATACAGCGTGCAGGAAATTGGCATGTACATGGTTTGATTTATATTCTAACCATGATTGTCAGAAAGGAAATGCTGTGAGAACAGATATGATTTCCAGCATGTTGCAGAACTGACCGGGAACCTTTTTAAAAATGCAATCCTCTCAAATCCAAAGTTTTCAAGCCCATCTCCCTCACATGGAATGGAAGGAATGTAGTCTACTCCTTCTCCACATCTCCCCCAACGTTGTTTTTTTTTTGACAGAACCGGTGGGAGTGCACATGAGGCTGCTCACACCACCCATATGGCCTTGTCTGTGCGGACACTCGCAGTGACAGATGACACCCCTGTTGAAATCTGCAGAGCACACACATTTAATTTAACACAAATTCACACCATACCAGCGTTCAAAGCGAAGACAAACTTCATAAATACTCAAAAAATGTATGTCCTTTAGGCAGCTCAGGTCAACACACACAACCCAGTTTCTACACCCTGCCCATTTCTTTTTCTCCTTAATTTGTATTTTGGAAGCATTTTTTTTAAATGGTTACATAATTCACAGATGGAGTTGATGGCACAGACTAGAAAGTATGTCTGTCATTTCTTTGCCTCTTGTTCAGCGCATCTAAACATGAACTATTTTTCAAGTTTTTTTGATTGGAAAATCCTTAGAGACAATGAAACACGTCCTAAATTAAAGCTGTGAAGACATTCAGCGATGACCAGTCATTAGATGTTAGACACCAATTCAGAAATATGTGAGCTGGGATCATGTGCGTTTATGTGTGTTACTGCTGTGATTGTGTAATGTAAATGCAAAGTAAGCGTTTTGCGGACGTGTGAATTATGCCGTCCTGCCAACTGATCTGAGCTCACTGTGCGTGTGTGTTATAATTTGGGTGTCTGGCCGTGGCCTGTGCACAGATGGCTTCCAGGCTTTGGCACTGTGGATTTCCAGGCTAAGAGAGTTGAAAGGGTATGCATAGTGTTGAAAGCCCCCTGGGAGTACAGGGTGCACAGGGTGATCAGGGTTCACCAACCTGCACCTGCTCTCTATTGTACTCAACTGCCAGGCAAGAAGCCACTCTCTTGGAAAAGGTGAGATGTGTGCACTTCTTTTGTTGCACTCTGTGCCCCCCCCGGAGAGTTCAGAGACAACTTTCTATGCATTGTTTCCTTGCCTTGGTGTAGTTTCTCCTTCGTTCTGCTGCAGATGCTTGAAAACTGGGATCCCACCACTGCTGCTTGGAAATGGACAGGAAACCCCACTCACTCCCCCTCTCTCTCTGTTTGCGTCATTCAGCTCTGGAGTGATCGTATTATGGTGCACTGTGCACATTTCAAATTACTCTGACTACCAGCCCACCTACATAGACAGGCATGCAAGACCTTCAGTATTCCATATGCCACCCAGAAAATGTCCTTAGGATATTTCCCTGACAGGCTGCAGGCTGCATGCAGATAACCTTTAAAAGCTCTATCGCCCATTGAGAATCGAGACCTCCAGCAGTCCAAATCGTCATTATGGTACAGACGACAATCTGGTTCATTGAGACTGTATTACCGCTGCCTGTTTTTCTCACTTTCCTCCAACTGCCACCCCATCACCAGTCCACTCCAATCACCACCATCCCACAACACCCCCACACAGACACACAGTTGGTTGGCAGACCTTGCCACTTAAAACAACGGTGGGGCATATATGCCTGTGAAAAGAGGAAAAAAGAAAAATACCCTGACATTGACTCCCCACACTGGACAAGGCCTATCCACAGTCATTGCTATCAGCCTGAGTGGCCCAAGATCCATTATTATAAGTTGCATGCAATGATGATATCAGGAGACGCTTCTGATACTGAAGTGCTGCTTGATTGCTAAATTATGGTTGGAAAATTACTTTGATGATACTTTTTTTTTTTTTTTTTAGCTGGAGAAGTGCTGTCTACCTTTTGCAAAAGTGGCTTGTAAACAATTTGTCCTCTTTTACCTTTAGATACTGAATCTGTTTCAGCAGTTCAGGGACTAGGGACTAGGGAACTAGGGAGTTTTGAGAATTGCAATACCCTACTATTACTGGCCAGAGGTTTCTGCATTGGAAATACTAATCACCAAGAAATTATTATTACCGTCTAACTATAGTGTTGAATGATGAGAGAGGGGAGTTTAAGCAGCATTGGAAGCACAGGGAGTTAACAGCTGTTGTGAATAATATGATGCGCTACTGACTCACTGGCCCTTTTTCCCCAAAGGTCACAACCACTGTCTGCCACAGGGTTTCTTCAGCAGAGGAGAGGATATTATAGGCGAGGACACACTGCCTTTGGGTTCAATGAGTTGAGAGTGTATCGGCCACATCCAACATTGTTTTTCTAGTGCTTTTCTTCACTGGTATGACTAGGCAATGATCACACACTGTGTCAGGATTGAAAGGCAGTCTTTTAAGGGAGAATTGTGGGGTGGATGTGTTTATTCGTGTTAGGGTGGGGTGGTAAAGTCGTGAAAGACCAGGATAGTAGTATTTCATGATAAAACTGTTTTTATTTGATGACAACAAGTAACACTGTTGACGTTAACAGATATACTTCTGTGCTAAATTCCTTTTTTTATAGAAAGCTGGTGACCGAGAGGTCCTGTTTTAAATTCTGCTTTCCCTGCTTTCTTTTTACAACGAATCCCTACCAAGCTTTATTCTGCTTAATTTCTGTCAACCGCCCGTCTGTTATGCTAGAAAACAACGTATATAATTGGAGGAAAGAGTGATAATGTGAACTGCTCATGGCCAAGAGCCTTTTGCTATTGTAATAGCTGGGGCAGTGATAGTTTTTTGCATTTGCCACTGTGTGTGCACTCTAGACTAGATAGACCCTCTATTGGTGGAGCTGATGGCCTGAGGGAGAGAAAGACAAACAATATTATGCCAGTGCTAAGCGGAAATAATGTCCATGCAGGCGGGGGGGGATATAAGAGAAGCACAGCGCAGGAATGAGGATGTTATATAAGCTGAAATCAACTTTGATCACATTGGTAGCCTAGTTAACCACACGTGTCCTGGAACGCTGACTGTAACCAGTGTAATAAACTTAGAAATAAGAAGAGGAGAAAAAGTGATTCTTTGTGTTACCGTATATGACGTGCCCCAAGCTTATTGCAGTAGTATTGTAGCCCATTTGCTCAGCTGTACTAAATGAATGTTATGTGTCAAATGTCAGCTTTCTGAATTGTCTACTTAACAGGCATAATTGTTTTGCTATCTGGAAGTAAATTTGATTTTTGTGCCCCATTGTTGGAAAAACAGACCATTGCATCCTTTGTTTACCTCTTTCTTTACCTTTGGTTACCCCGCTTAGGTGAAAAGTGCTAAGACAGAGAAGGCGTGTCAGCAGCTGCTTCTGAAGAGCCTGCAGTACCTGGAGCGCTACATTTACCTCATCCTCTTCAACACCTACCTGCATCTAGAGAAGAAAGACTCCTGGCAGCGTTCCTTCACTCTCTGGATGAAACAGGTATCTTTGGCCGTCTCCTGTGTATGCTCTGTGTTATCCACTGTAATGGGTGACAACATACGCAAAGATGTGGAATAATCCATGTAATTTTAACACTTCAAAATCCAGATTATTTTTCCAGAAATCCAATCCAAATTAATTTGGGGGATTCAACCAAGTGAATAACGATATTACTCCTAATAATATTGCACTTTATTGTCGTGTTTTACAATTAAAATAGGGAAGGGAACCACCAGTAATTCAGGTGAAGAAGTCATGAAAATGCTTTGTGCATCTGCATCCATGGAGCCATTTAATTATTTTCATGCTTTTGTAAAATTGGGACGCCACATGTTTTCATGTACCCAATACATATGAATATTTTTGCTGTACAGGCAGTTCCCTCCTCTATTTTGATGATTTATTTGCCTTCTGAGAGCCTTGCCTATTGTTTCACCGCAGTTGGTGTGTTTTTCAATTGGCATTCAAACTGCTGGAAATGGCAGGATAATGCTTCCATAAAATGGAAGAGCATAGTCCATCTGATACAGCACATGCTGTCCCTGTGCACCCCAAGCACCCCTCCTCACATAATGACTCACTGCATCTTTCCTCAATGTGCCCATGGAAATTCAAGAAAGGCGATGCCAGCTGTGCCGTCTCCACGTTGGATGTGTACTCTATTGACCATTTATTGAAAAGTGAAGTCAGATTTCGCCTGTTGTCAGTAGAGGAAGGTGAAAAGATAAAATAGATTCTTTTAGAGATTCATCTACACTTTTCTATTTACTGCTCCACTAACTGTACGGTCCGTTAGTTGCTCCACAGCTTCTTTAAACCCAAGGGAGGGGAACAAATCTGTAGTACCCACAATGCAACATGTGTCAATAGCATTATCTCCCAGCTGTCAAAATTGTGTAGGGTGAAAAATGGACTCAGATGAGGCACAGGTTTTTCCCACTTGTGCTCTCACGTTAGTGCGCTGTGAACCGTTACCAGAGTTTCATTTGGATTTTCCCCCTGGAATTTACAAGCTTATTCTAGTTCTATTGTGGCCTGGTGCTTCACACATTGAACTTCATAATGTCTAGGCCCTGTGTTTTTGTTGGTTCATTAATCGTTTGGCCAGCTGTGCCCCTACAGTAAAGCAGGGAATTTATGTGCATTCCAAACAAATGAGTAGCCTGTAAGTGGTACCCCCACACACACACACACACACACACACATACATGCATGCACCTACACATGCACACACACACCCTGCACTGAAGGAGGAACTCATTGTCATGGGTTTTCATTAACGCCAAGAACACTGGCATCTTGGCATTCAAAATGTTTGTTCCCGTGGGCTGAATTTTGCCCACAGTCTTCATGGTGATTTAAAAATAAGGAATAATTCACCCAAAATGCTTATTTGGCAGTTTGACGCAAACTGATCTCATGACTATATGTGAGATCAGTTAAAGCAAAAGGTAAACAGAATGAATCAAACCAAAATCTAGGGAGGACAAAATGATCAGTACCATACTGGTCAGAGGAATACTCTGTGCTCGCGCTACATTGGTCATTTAACTTGCTGTGCATTTGGTATTATTTAAAAGACGTGACTGTTTCACATTGAAGCTCAGCGAAAGCCCATGAATTTAATTCTTAACAGAAGTAGCATATTTCCCCCACTGAGCAAGCTAAAATGATCAAGCTTTTATTTTTGCAAGCTTGTATGAATGTACACAAGTGTATGTACATGATGTAAGAATATGATTCATATATTGATATTGAATATGTGAATATGATTGATCTGGCTCACGATGAGGATTTTTAGACTGTGGGCACCTCAGCCGTTTTCGGTTATCTGGGAGCAGACTGCCTGGCGAAACACAACCAAGGTCCTGGAATGTTTGGAAATCACTGGATGAAAATCTCCTCCTTCTTTGTCTTTATTGAGGTGGAATAAACTGAAAGAAAAAACATGGAATTCCAAAATAGACTGGAACAATCGCTGTGAAAACATTTGTGGCAGAAATATGCACGGTCAATCGGGGCATATTCTTCCTGTTATGAATAGGGAATATATGTGGTGCATCAGAGTGACTCTAATGGCCCAGTTATGCCATGAGAAAATACAGGCATATACCCAGAGGACAAGACACCACAGTGCTTTGGCTCGGTTGTACAGTAGGTGTCAGAAAACCCCTTTCATTATGAAACGTTATCTCCACATATCGTTTTAATCCTGCATCACTAATTGGTTTCTGTCCATGTCCTCTGTTCATCTATCTATCCATACTTTCTCTCTGATTTTCCATCTACCCTGTCAAATATTATTACACCCATTGCCTCGGCAGAAGCGTTTCATCAGTTTTGACTTTTAATCAACTCCCAGTGCCAAAGTACTTCTAAACATCTTTCATCTCATCTATCTTTGTAATAATAACGTCACTGCTCTTGTGTTGAATACACACTTTGAAATTGTTTGAAGAAAAAGATTTTTGATATAGGCAAAAACTCCCCTAACAAGGCTTTAAGGTGAACATTTTGCACATTTCAATGCATGCAACCAGACACTGATCTCAAGTCAGCCTTAACTGCGGGTAATCCCAACCCCTCACCTTGTGAACCACTTCCTCTGTAAACACAATGTCTGGCCATGAAATTCATAAATTCAAGATTTGAAATGATGGAATATCATTGTACCCAAGCCAAACCTTCTGCAAATCTGATACTAAATACTGACAAATATATTGGCTGAGAGTTTCAGGCAAGAAGACAGAAAAACATAATGAAAGAATAACCTTTGGAGCATGTCTGTGACATTTCCTTATAAATAAATGCCCCTTTTGCTACTTTACTACTACTGATTGATATAACACAATACTGATTCAACATATATCCAGTTCATGAAAGCTTTTACATTTCTTGTTCTAAACAGAAAATGGGTAGGTCTTTCCCAGGAAAAATCCTCTGTCTAGCGCACAAGTGATGCCTTTGATTTCAGGCAGCAGCAACAGTGGTTTCTTGCAATAAATAGACGAAAAACTGGGTAGTTAGCATGAGCAGCAATAGGACCAAGGACCAATACTTCTAAGACCCATTTTTATATATCAATCAAATATTTTGCACAAAAGTATTGTGACATTATAATGGTTACATTTTTAACACCAATCTTGTGATGGGTGTACTGGGTCCATTGCTGTAGAACTCTGGCACCAGGCCAACCAAGCCCCAGGCAAAATCATTACCCTATTGCCATCCACTGTGGCAGGATTATTAGTGACAAACTGCATCGCCCGAGGCAGGGGTCAAGCATCATCACAACCGTTGATGATGCATCTAAGGCCATGGTCACTGGGAGCATTATACAACCTGCCAGCACTGAGGGCTTCAGTCTGTCCTGCATCCTGTGCTGTGTGTGCACACGCATGTGTGTGTTGGAGGAGGT
>CABFOQ010036585.1:0-18184 GCA_900660455.1 Gephyroberyx darwinii | reverse complement strand
GGAGTAAGCTATACCAAGCTGATAGGATCCCTCATTTGGTTCTGTTGCTCCACTTCAGTTGGACTGCATGTCTCTAAACACATACAGGTTTTGTTTACTGTTTTGCTACATGTCAAACAGCATGAAAGCTGTGCAGCCAATTACCATTTAATGATGCAGCGTTGTTTGTACAGTCAAAGCAAAACAAAAAAGCTCTTAATGTCAACAGTGTGGGCATTGTGTGTCTACCGGACAAATATTGTATCTAGCGTCATTAGTCCACATTGCCTCATGAGGCATGTAGAAAGATCAGAGCAAAAACATCAGAAGGAATACATGAATTGAAATCCACGCTTTGCAAAGCCACAACGTGGTCCATTATACAATGACTGGACTTGTGTACAGTGCATACCACGGATGCCTCCAGGAGAGGTACCCTATCAGTCACTCCAGCTGTTTGGATGTGTGGCACAGAGGCCTCCCTGTCCCCTGTACCGGCCTGGTATGTGAGGCCTTTGAGATAGCCGACGGCGAGAAAGGCCAGCCCCCTGCTGCTCCGCCCCTCCTGCACTACCATCATTACAGCCGTCTAGTATTGGCATGTGTGGGCTCTTCAATATGGGATGAAAGGCACGTCTGCCAGCTCTGCTTACTGTCACCCATCAGCTTGTCACCATGCACCAACAACCTCAGTGGCTTTGCACGTACATCGCACAACAAAGGTGCTACACAGACAGCCATGCCAAACATTTGCACAAAGAATCAGTTTTGAGTTGGTTTTAACTTGTGTTGCTTTACTTTATGTCTGTTTGTGCATTTAACACATAGAATAGAGAGACCACATACTGTCACTGTATGTCAACTTTGACCCACAGAGTGTGAGCCCCATTGCTCCTGAGCCCTCCAAACCCCATTCCCCCAACATCCTCTTTTGGGAACTCTAAAAACCCCTGAATTCGCCATGAACAGATGTGCATCTCTAACACGACTTATCACCGCTTAGCATTTTGCACACATTTCCTATTTAGACAGCTGGGCGATGGAATAGATGATTCAGGTTAAGTACTCTGCTTAACAGCACAAATCCAGAGTTTCCCCAGTGAGTCAAATCTACTGACTAATGGTTCTGCTGCACCCAGTCATTTCTTCCTAACAAATAACTCCTACACTTAGGTTCGCTGTAAGGACTGGAATGGTCAAAACACACAAATGTGGGTATACTGAAGGGTACATTTTGTTTTAGTGTTTTCATTTACAATAAAGGGCTCAGTTTTTATGTATCAAGACAAGACCGTAGAAGCTGTAGACTTGATCAACAGTTCATTTGTTTTGAATGAGAAAACTAATAGGACTAAGGCGAAAGCTTTTGCTGACTTTGAGGCAATGTTGGCTCTACACAATAAAACATTTTCAGTGATACAGGATACCTATTGTAACATTCAGTTTTGCATGGTCAGGGAGTAGGTAATTGGATTGACCACACTCTGTGGTGTCTTTGGTTTATTTCTGCACAATGCTGGCCTAAGAAGCTATAATCAGTGTTAGAGTACGGGATATCTTGATACTATTATTTCCACCATTGTTCCATTAAGTCTTCCTCAGCATGTTTCACATAGCTAAACCTGATAGCACATTCTTAAAATATCCTTGACAGCACTTTAAACAGGATTACCACAAACCCTCAAGAACATAGCCATACTCATGTTGAATTTTCTTGAGGGTAGCACTCCATTCCTGGTACATCAGTACATGCATAGTATGTTATGTATTCATACATAGTATTTATATTTAACCCAACGTTGCTCATTCTACTCATCTTCCAAGTTTGGCCACAGGATTCAGTGAACAACGTCAAGGGACACAGCTGGGGGGTTCAGCTTTATCCTGAATGGTTCTTTGAATCCAAGCTAGGAATGGCTGTTGAGAGGACATCCCAACATCAGATTAAATAAATACATCAATATCCAATACATATTAAAATAAATAAATACATTTGTCAGTTTGATTTTTCTCAGATTCTGATATGGTCTCGATTCAAACTTAGAAGCTGAACGTTAAAGTCCAGCACGGTTCCTCTTAAGATTCCTCAGGTAGGAACGTTTTGTTCTGTCCAGTAAGCGAGGACTGAGGACAGAGAATGGATGCCCCTGGTGGCACGTAAATACCTGGCAGAGTAAACTGGACAAGCTGTGGCAGTTTTAATGGTGTACTTAATTCTATGTTTTTGCAAGGCAGCCTGTGTCTGCTGGGTTTGTCCAGTGTAATGTTTGACTCTATGGCCAGATGTCTTTGGTTGTCCATAGTATTTCCCATCAGTCCTATGCTGTTTCACAGCCACAGTGGACCACGTCAGCTTGACCTAGTAAGCTTGACACTAACACAGCTCACTCTAGGGGAATTTCTTTCCGCCCTCACTCATACAGTAATGACTCAGACCTAGGAGGTTGGGTAAAATGTACCCATGGCATTATTCAAAATGTTTCCTGTTGCTTCCAAACCTGCCCTGCAATAGACATTTGTGTTCCCTTTTCCCTTTACACATGTACAAAATGTTTAGATTACACACATACTGTAGTTTTGAAGGTATTGGTCATAACAAGTTATTGGCCATAACAATATTGATGGACAAATGAAGTGCCCATGCAGTCTAGCTGTTTTGTCTGTTCATTAACATTTCCTGTGCTTCTGCTCCGTGGTAGGTGGCTGCCAGAGCCGGGGTTTATGACATCCTCAACCAGCTGGGTTTCTCAGAGTTTGAAAACCCGAGGGACACGCCATTGGCCAGGCTGCGTTGCCGCTGGCAACAGCAGAACGTCCAATCACTTCCCTTCCGAGGGGAGTTCATCTGAGGAAGGATCACTGTGAACTTGCCAAAACAATACTGTGCTTTTCTAAAAAAACAGTCTAATAATGTTATGCCTCCTATATTTACCCCTGTAGTATCCATATCTTTAGATCCTGTATTGTTTGTCATAGTGCTTTTTTCAAACTCACTGACAGTGTTAACTTTTATTTTAAAAGGTGTTTTAGTATTGTCAGCATCAGCAGTATCTTACAAGTCTTAGCAGAATGCTGGTATTTGTGCCTTTGCTTATTTTTTCACTTTTTCATTTTTCATTTTCAGTGTACTAATATTTATGTTACATTTTTACAGTAAGACGGCATCTTAAAACGTCTGTTCGAACCTGTTGGAGTTAAATGTTATTATGAAGGAGCTGGGTAAATACAACTCTGTCCATTGTGTGTGTCAGCCAACAATTTGCAGTGTTTTACAATTATTTGCTTTTGTATGACCTGTTATTGTTGAGCCCTGAGCCCTGTCTTTTTGTTCTTAGTGACTGTCAGCAATGGATGTTCGATTGTTTGAAATGTTTTTCATTATTTTCATATAATAGTGCTGTCAACCATGTCCTTGAGTTTTCAAAATCCAATCAGCGTGGATGTTTGAAAAGATAATGTTACAGTATTTTCCTCAGTGATGATTGATGAAGATAATGCTGGTCATCAGTGAATTTTTACGGATGCATGCTCACAGGAGTTCCCACTTTTTGTTGCCTCTGTACTGGCTTTGTTTATGTTTATTTTATTGAGTTGAAGACATTTTTCCTCTTTCAAATTGATTGACTGGCCTCATGCTACAGGTACTAACAGTACAGTTTGTCAGTAACTTGTAAGCTAAACATGAGTTTTAGAGTGTAGAGTTTTAATTCCTTTTATTTCGAAGTTGTACATTTTTTTCTGTGTATTTGTGTTTGTAAACCTTGGAGCAAAGTCACCTGAAAATGACAAAATTCTTATTTCTCATCAGATTTATACAATTCAAGAAAATGTGTGTATCCCCATAATTGTTATATTAAAATCCAGGGGTGGAGGCTTTAAGCATTTTACTCAGCTCAGCCTCAAATGGTTAAAGCTGTATTGAGCAGTCGTGAGAATATGGTTGGGCTTTAATCAACACGGCTTAGAGACTTCATGACTCCTGCCAGCAAATGGTTACAATTTCTGTGACATCATCAGGCCTTCAGCAGGAATCGAATTATATGTCTGACTTTAAAATTTAGGGTTGGAAACAGCCAAGCCTGCAAATACTTAGTGTAACTTGGCATAAAGTCTACATGGTATCAATTGATGAAGAATAATTATACCCTTCAACAACCGCAGTTTGTAGTGGTGGCATTTATGGAATGGGACAAAGCTGTATGATTTGCTATTCAAGACGGCAAGTTATGAATCCATTGCCAGGCTACGGGATAAAGGTTACACAAGGATAACACCTGCAAATTCTTGTTTAATGTGCCTACATATCCAGTGTAAGTTTTAATGTACAGATTCCTAACACTTTTTTTTTTACTACAGTTCTTAATCTATTCTTCAGTTTGCTATTACATGTTTAGTTGTAAAGTACTATGTGACTTCATGTGTGTATTTTAGTACCCAGAAATCTTGCCTTAAAACCAGGATGACATTGTTCTCACAATGCTCATGCTCATTTCTGCTTGATTGTTCAACACCTTAGCATTCTTCTAATATGCAGTGCAAATAGATTGTGACGATTGTGATTGAACTCACAATTTCTTTAATAAATAAATATGTATGGAAATTAAATAGAATTATTGGCTGCTAAAGAGAATCTATTACAAATGCTCAGTATGACTTGAGACAACATATTCTGAAGTACAAGAACACGCAGCTTCAGGTAGTAATAAACCTGTTATAACATTTATAATAATATTCATACAAAGTCATAACATTTATCATCTGTTCTCAGGCTAAATCATGCCTTCTTCTGTAATTTCAATACTCATCTCTAAAAAGATTTCTTTATAATTCATTTGAAAATATTTTTCCATCCTAGGGTATCTTGGATTTAGAGGTGTCGAAAGGGTTGTCTGGCCACACACATTTTGAGCAAAACTGTCTGCTGTGCATTGTTAAACTTAAATTTCACATTAAGAGAACATGGGTGCCAAATTATTGTCTCTTCCCTCTTCTGCTTCCTTTCTTTTCCTCCTCATCCAGGCATCATAGATGTTCTAGATATGCATTGCCAAGCAACCATAACATACTCAGGTGGCTTCGTTCCCCTCTGTCAATGCCAACCTCAAGGTGCAAACCAGATTATGAACATTGAGCAGCATACATTTACACAACACAGATGATTCATTGTTTTACTGAAATCTTAACATGTTCCATATACAATAATAAAGAGCTTATGTAGATCAAAAGACAAATCTGCATTGCCTTTTGATGTGGAGAGGTACGGTCTTAATTAAAAAGAAAAACTTGATGGTCACTCTTTCAAGAATGGAAGGCTATAAAGGGATTATGGCCCCCTAAAAGGTACTGGCCGGCACATCAGTGAAGCTCCCTTGGCTTTGCTGGCCTGCTTTGAAAGGCTGATATCCCAGATCACTTCCCGTCTTGTAAGTGCATAGCAGGCTTATCTCGGGAGTACGGAAGTTGTAAGGATTTTATCACACTGCAGCCTATCCTGGATTATTGTAAATGGAAACCAAGTGGTCCAGATTTAAATTACCTTTTATAGTTTGTTAGTCTTGTCTAAATTTCCTTAATATGTCATTTGTCTCAGTATGAAAGCTAATTTATCCCTTTTGGATATGTGGTTCAGTGTAAGGGGGTTAGCCGGGTCTGAAAGGTACCCTACTACACAAATTCAAAATTACACATAAATATCCACAGGTATTCACTCATAGAAGACAACTCCTGTTTCTGAATTTGTCTTACTTGACTTATTTGACCAAACAGATACAAATCTGTTAAAACAACATTAGGATATGGAGAGAAGCTATTCAGTTGCAATATGTGGCCAACTTGACTCCAGGTCAAGATAAGCCCAGGACATGAAGACCATGGTTGGATGATATGGCGGCCCCTCGCCTTTGAAATGCTTTCCAGACTCATTGAGATACTCTCCAATGTGTAACTCAAGCTAGCAGTTCTGAAGGATCCCCAGATTACGACAGACAAAGAGCTGCATTGAGAGGTAAGCAGCTCGAGGGGATGTAATGAACTTCATGTGAAAAGCTTCCCTCTGGAGATGAGAGAGTGCTCAAGAGAGAAGACATGGTGCCTGGGCAAGGGTGCACCCTGTTCCCTTTTCACAGCCCACAGTCCTCTTTGATTTTCCTTGAAAAAGCCGGCACTACCAGACCCTCTGAGAGTGTGCTTCCATCCCTCTCGGGGATTTCAATAATAACATGAGAGCAGGAGCAGGAGCTCTGATGGGAAGTACTCAAATCTCAAAAATTGGCGAATACATATCTAGCCTTCATTCACCATGGGCCATCTCAGTTTGATCTTAGCTACACACACACACACCACTGAACAAGGTAATTAAAGTCTAGGCTGGTGGAATAAAATATAATGGTTGAATTAATCCTCCTGTATTTGACTTGTTGATTATAGAGGATCCTGTGGACTATTCCCTATAGACTAATGATAAAGGTTAATGAGGAAGTATGTCAGTGCAGTAGTGGGCCCTGGTTCTGCTTATATTGACTGTAAGATTAAGGGTTCAAACAAGTCATTGATAACAGCATCTTAATACTGTAGCAATAACAGAAATACATCTGACTGTGAGTTGAGCAGATTGAATGTCTGTCGGAACAGTTGCAGTTGCACTTGTGTAATACAAAAACAGACTATCACACTCATTACAGTGTAATTAATGAATTATGAAGTTTTTAAAAAGGTCAAGTGAAACTCATGGTGTCTGACCAGGGTCATAACTCATAGCTCTTTTTGAGGCTTTCAGTCCCAAATCCTTCCATCCACATGAGGCAGAGCACCATAATAACAACTTCTCAAAATCACTGGGTTGTAACTTGGCAGGGACTCTCTCTCTTTCCTCGAGCTGCTGGGCAGTCTAGCAGCTGCTTTGCATCTCCTTGCATCTCAGAGATGAAAACTCACATATTTTCTCAGCATGTTGGCATGGCTAGACCACATTACAGCACACACAGAGGCATCCACAGCTCAGCACAGTGCAGCGGTGCACACTGCCTTCTCTCCTTTGTTAGAAATTCAACAGAAGCTCTCTTTGCAGTCCCACCCTTGCCGACTGGCCTAACTACTGTTCAGCATATTACAACGTGTCTGATTGACTGGCTCAGATCTCAAATTAGAACTGGGATGCCTCTAAGCAGTGAGTGAAATGCAGTATGTTTAATGTATCTAGGGTCAATGAACCGACTCGATATGGGAAAAAGACACGGCCATATTTTCATTTGTGTTTATGATTTGTTAGGACACTCCTCCGTAGAGCAATGGCTTTCTCACATTAATATCCATGACTGTTGTCAGGGGTTGGATTAGACTTGATTATGGCACTCAGTGCATTAAAGCAAACATTTTGAATCCCGTATAGGACAAAGAGCTCTCACTAATGCATTCAGTGTAGTAGAAAATTGTTCTGGTGTGTGGACTTAACCGCAGACTGTGACTGGAGCTATTCATTTCAGAGGGAAAAACAAGGCTTCTAATTGAATACTATGCTATATTGTGGAATGTCATCCTGGCTTTTTGACGTACTAAAAAAACTCACATGCTCCAAACACTATTGATGGAAAAAAGAGCATAAAACTTCTTACAAGGCAGTTAATGGTTTCCATCTCTTAATGCTGCGGCTAGTTTCCATTGCTTATTAATGCAGAACTTTGGATCACAATCAACTCCTCCCAGTGCTGCCCTAAGGGGATAAATCCATAAAACCCACACCTGCTCTACATTGACCATCCTAGGAACATGTAGGTAATTGCCCACAGACAGAGCGTAGGCACTGGGGGAGGTCCTCCAGCAGAACCCAGACACACTCTGGGAACTGTTTAGAGAAATGTGGAGAGAAAAGAATGTCCAGTCTAGACACCTTTTCTCCTCAAGTATCTGAAGTCAAAACCCTTTTAACCCCCCCTTGAGAAAGATTCCTGAGTTGTAAGTTCAGTCTCTGCGTGGTCATGTCTGAATCCCTGTGGTCTGCGTTCATTTGGACTCCAGCAGAGTGAGCAGGGGCCAGAAGCTTCGTTGCTTGAGCAGTCATCCAGAAGCTTTAACAGGCTGTCATTCCACTGGTGAAATCTACTGTACAGTTTTCACACCTTCTAAGCCTTTAATGACTGTTTGGTGTTGAATTTGTTCCCTTTCTGCAAATGGAACATATGTACACAGTGACATCTGCAGGATTCCTTAATTCCTTTCATGTTATCCTAAAAACCTTTTGATAACTGAAAACCCGCAACAAGCCCAATTCAAATAGTGCGGTCAGTCTGGTTTGTTGGTGCAGGTATCACTGCATTCCAAGCCCATGGACCAATTGTCATTCACAGCAAGTATAGCCTAGATAGTGCAAATCTAGTAATGATTTAATCTGGTAGTGACTGTTAAAATCATAAATCTGCCACTTGTTTTCAATCCAAATGAACTCCAATCCAAAATAACTTGATTTTCTTGAATGAAATGTTTTCATGATGCTAACTGAGTGATTTGTCTTATTCTGCCATGTATCAAGGTACTGACATTTGTTTCTAGGATATTTCTGCAACAAATCAAACTGCATTGGAAACAAATGGAATTATATCTACACCAGTTACTTGTTAACTTGTTTCACGAATATTTTTTTTTTTTTTGCAGTGTATGATAATATGACTTGAACGTCTCACAGGAATTACAAAAATCGCTTGGCTAAATTTGCAGAATGCGTTGGCATGCCCAATGTCTCTAGCGGAGACTAGTGGAGGCGCTCTCTCCATAAACTGGTGGCTTCAAGCGCGAGTCCTGCAGCCTAACCAACTGTGCGTAATGATGCACGACTGCACGGCAGATGTTTCACCACGGGGACAGTTTGTCTCCGTAGACTTTATCTGAACTCTTCCGACTTCTGCTACTTTTTCACCGCAGACTTGCGCTTGCTTACTTACTTGCTCGCTTGTAAAAAAAAAAAAAAAAAAAAAGTTATCTAACAAAAAAGTTGGACTACCTCTCCAAACTGTCCCGATTTACCGGGGAGTTGTCGTCATCAGCACCCCAGATTTTCCCCCCGTTCCCTACATGGATGGGGCTGTCTTGGTCTATGTAGTTCAGCACAGGCCAAAAGATTGGAAACAACTTGTGAATATCCGTCAGTTTGGCGTCTAGGGGAAACGTTCAGAATGCTTGACTGCTTCGCTGAAGTTCAAGACTGAGGACTTTTCTCCAACATTGTGCTTTTCAGGAGGAGGAAATCTGTTCAAAGTTTACAATAGAAAGGAAACTTCATCTCACGCTGAAGTGGCAGCTCTCATACTGTTAGCTCTCGCTATGGATTGTATGTATTTATTGATGTACTTTTCACTCAGTCTGTTATTTTTGGACCATAAACACGCTGCAGAGTCACATGGTAAGTAATTCATTTTTCTAATTTTCATTTTCACTGGGAACTTTTTAATGAAAGGCAGCCCTACTATGAAGAGGACTCAGTTGCACACATAGCATATATAGTCTAACATAAACGTAACATAGCTTTTTTATTAATATGTCACCATAATGACACTATATCTTACTCTTTCGGTGGAGAAAATAATAGAGTATGGCAGCAGCACCGCCTAATAGGGCTATTCCTTTATGTCTAGACATACTTTTTACATATACTGTAACTTTCAGTTTCCATGTACAGTATATGGGAATACTCATGTTGAGCTAGTTTTATGTACTCTCCTAAATCATACGTCTGAATTACAAGTTAGCTAAAGATAATTAAAAGCCTTTACAGCTATTCGTATTTATAGTTACACTTTGGTAATATTGTCATATCGTATGTCTCCTCAGTCATATGAATTATGTCTGAGTTATTCTGAATGTGATTCTCACTTGACACTATCTGTCCCATCAGAAAAACTCTCTGGAAAGTTAAGTGAATATGGTCTTATCGTGCCATTCAGCACAGACTCCCGTGGCCGGTATATTTCTCACGTGGTCTCTGTTGGAACTGGAAGTAAAGGTGCTGCTGATGCTGCTTCACCCACTGGCAGCAGAAGAAGGGTGGCCCGCAGCGCCCCCGAGACGCCCTCTGTCACCTCCAACTCCGCTCAGCACTTGTTTTTCAATGTCACTGTGTTTGGGAAAGAACTACACCTTCGCCTGAGGGCCAACAGGAGGCTGGTGGCTCCGGGGGCTTTTGTGGAATGGCAGGAGGACTTCAAGGAAAAGGCCAAGGAACGTATTCACAGGGACTGTGTTTTCACTGGAGATGTAACAGACATGCCGGAGGCCTCAGTGGCTATCAGCAATTGTGATGGACTGGTAAGTCACTGACCCAAGCTTGACACATTGGTCCATTGGAGAAAGGTTCAGCAGGAAGAAAGATGCCTTTCCCTCTTTGGCATGGTGCCAACTAGAATGTGGAGTATTATGGACTAGCCTACATGCATGTATATTCAGTAAGTCTCACACAATAGTCACTTAAAGTATTTTCTGTTCCAAGCCACCGCATGCATTGCTTTCCCTCTAACCAACACTTATGTAAGAGACTCATGTTAAACAGCTGTAGCCTGACTCCTTCCAATAGGGCCTCACATATTACATCTGCAGTGATGGTTCAGCATCACTGATTGTATGACTATATGAGCTCATCAAGGTGAAGCCAATTTGGACTGAAACGTTGCCACATACACTTTTGACCTTCCAGTACATAATGTGCCCTTCATTATAACCAATCTATCCATTTCTGTTCACACTCAATCATTCCATATCATTTGCACTGACCATACTCTGATCAGGGGTTTAAGCTGCAATACGCTGCGATAGAGTGGAGTGACCGGAGGTGAGCTACTAATGAATGTTTGCGTTACAGCAAATCAGATCGAATTTCAAATGTTCCACACGATATTTGAATTGGCAGCTTGACCAAGCCAAGGCTACTCCTTTGCAGCCCGGGTCAGCTTTCCGGCCAGTGCCGACAGAAAGAACATGCATGAAATGGGAACGAAGGTAGCCTTTGACCCACGACCTTTTAAACTCCTCGCAATAGATTTCGAAGAGTGTGTGATTTCGAAATCATCATATACCCTGACGCCAATCTGCAACAGTTTATATTTCAAGCCCATTGATCTTTGCTCCCTATGTCTCTGTGCCTGTCTGGCTCTGTGTGTGTCTGTGTGTGTGTAGTAGGACAGTTGAGCTTTGTATCACAGTCAGCACAACAGAAAGAAACAATAGAGGGCTCTCAACACTTGTACTGTTTGCTATGCTGTACTGCATGTTGGAGTCACATCTAAATCCTCATGCCTGAGGGTTTAGATGCAGACTCATGTAGACTCATGTCGTCTTCAAGAGAGTTATCAGTCATTAGTTTGTGTCTAAGGTAATAATGAGCGGTTTACAGACAATGCCATGCTGTGTTCTCTCATCACAAAGTCATTTCCTGAGAGACCAGAGTGTATTCCCGGCAGCGTTTCAAGACCAGAATTGATAAGCACAATGCAACACAATGGCGTATTGACTATGAAAACAATAGTACATTTTTCTGTCTTTCACCTTTTGTTACACAAAAGAATGCAGTCTTCGCCCCTGGTTTCTGTGATTTCGTAATAATTTGCGTAAAGCCATAGGGTCAGAAGTATAACTATGAACCTCCCTCATGGAAGAAAGCCTCTAATCTACTGGCATCTTTCCCTCTCTGCTCATCAAGATATTGACCGTAACCAATCATGACTCGTTTGTTCCATGCCCTCATTTGCAGTCACAGAAACAAAGAGAATATTGATGGAGTGAGACATCACATCAAAAACCAGTAATTCATTAATTTTGTTCTGACAGGCTCTTTTAATAAGTATGTCACAGCCAAGCAAAAGCCTTTGACTGATACGTTTGGCATCCTAGAGGTCTGGATGAAACGCAATGACAAAATCTGTATGATATAGACAAGGATCTGTTCACATTTGTAGATAACACCAAGGTAGGTTCCCCCATTGAAGCACATGCAGTCTGAAATGTTTGAAGACATGCCTCCATCTCTGTGTTGTGTTGTGCATTTTAGGACTATAAAACTTACGGTTTGGCAGGACAGTGGGACGTGAAAATGGGGGTATCTCTTTCAAGGACACAGACTCACAGCAATACAGTCCTGCAACATAAACACAGACACGTCTGTGCTTGCAGGGGTTTTTCAGAGAACATTTGAAGGTGCGCGGGCTGCTTCCAGGCAAATTATTTAGTCTGAGGTATCTGCTTGATGTGTAAGGCCATGGAGGAGATCATGTCTGATGAAAGGACTGAGATTGAAAGGACTAAGCACATGAATCACGTGCTGAGGACATCAGATGCGGGTAAAATCTCTAAAATGCACTATATGCCTTTGGTGGCACATCTACAGTACCACCAGCACTGCATCTTCAAAAATGTGCTTGATGTGTTCTCCTACATAAGAAATATAGTTGTCTGATAGATTAATTATTGCTCAGTTGGAACACTTTGTTTTCCTGATATTGATGTTACAGTTACATGTACATTTTTCTTTTTCCATATAGTATGTGTTTTTATGGAGACAAATTTTGCTCAGACTTGAAAAACATTCCATTAGAAATTTAACGCAACCCTAAAGTCACAATTTCCTTTCTATTATCACAAAAGTCCATAAAGTTTCACTTTTTTTGTTCTCTTTAATACAACCAGGCTTCCACAATACGCTTTGCTACCAGTGTGGACTCTGCAGAGCACTGGCAGTGGGACCAGGCCCATAGAGATGTCTCTCAAAGAGTGAGGCATGACATCACCACCAGTAACAGATTACGTTAACTTGGTCCCCTGCCATACGCCCAGAGGGGCAAGACTGCTCATCCCAGGCGTCCAGCACGTTACAGATAGGACACGCCACGTGCAAAATACAGTATCTCCAGCTGCATTTTAAATTGCTATCCATTGCTATATTTGTCCTAACAGCACAGCTAGATTATACTATATTATATATTATATTATATCATATTATATTATATTGAGGTTGCACAGACAGGGAATGCAAAATGATCATAGATATTCTACAGAGAAACCATCCAATTTCAATTCACTCCAAGAGTAGATGATTTATTTCATTGTTTTCACTTTTGATTGACCAACATGTCAGCATTATGGACTATGATATCTTGCACTATGAATGGAAGGATTTGTAACTTTGCTAGATGGCAACAGCTGTGTGCTATAGACACACATGGACTATTGTTGTGGGGTGATGAGTGATGGCTATGATTATACTGGGGCTGCTCATGTGTTGGGAATTAGCACAGATGACGGGCGATTGAATTACATGTGTGATGGAAACACGAGTGCTGGGATAACTGCACTCGGAAGAGCGCTATTTCTGTATCCATCAGTTAGAGAGAGCCACCTAGTAACAGCAGCAGAGTGGGATCAGACTCACTTGGCTGTGGTGATTTTTTTTGGAAACCAGTTTTCCATCCATTGAGGATGGAAAATGCTTGCATAAATTGTTCTATTCATAAATGTTAAAATACTGTACAGGGCTGGTCCTAGTCCAGTGTTCCAGTGTCCAAGTACTCTTGTGTGGAGGTTGGTTAATGAGGCATGGCACTGAGGTCTAGTCACTAAATTAAGTGCTCCATCAGAGGAAGCGCAAGATCTCAGCCAATAATTTGATTCATTCCTCTCAATCCCCCTACTCTTAATTTACAGTGCCTATGTCTGCACACATGTGGTTATGCACACACATGCACACTGTAATACACACATTGACTCGTACACACAAACACAAATGCACACACACAGAGCTTTGAAACTAAGCGTGCAAATACATGAATCAAATACATTAATCTATTAATATAACATAATAACACAGAGTAAAGTATTGTGTTATTATATTTGCACATTGAACTGCTCAAAGCATCTATTCTCCTATTAGACAGGCCTGCTTTTTCACGCAAACCAGCCACTGATAGTAACTTTGTAACCTAATCCATGACTTCAATCAAGTAACGTAGTTAATGACACAATCATATGTTTTCTCTTCTTTGACGTGTCCCATGAAGACAAATGCCAGTGATTATATGTCCAATTTTCTCTGTGTAATCCTCACCCTGATCCCCAGCTATGCTTGCCCTTTCTGGCACACCACAGTGAGAGGTGAAAGCTGATAAAAAAGGAATCAACTAGTAATCCCCTGCTCCCACGACCTGTCTCACACTATTAATTCAACCCCTAACCCTGCTGAGTCAGCGCCACTCAGCCGTGATTTACTTACCCACTTATTGATCTTGCTGGTCTTATCACACAAGCTTATACGCAATAAGTATCTCCAGTATAGATTTGCTTTTCCACCATACATCATGCTTTGAAAGAACTCGCCTGTTGTCTATGTCTGGTAGAGTGAAAACGAAAGTTCATAAAAACGTGCGACCTCCTGAAAATGTAAATGGCCACCTTGATCTCAAAAAAAGGAATCAACAAAGAGCACGCCTGGACCCAAAATTATATGTTTCAAAGCAATCTGCCACAAATTGCAGGTCAAGCTCCTGGGATGACAGTTAAGACATTGATTTCCTTGCACATTGTAGTTCAAGCATCCGTAGCCTGTGGCCATCTTACATTTTTAGACTGTGTTTGTGCCTCACGCATCTTCAAAACATCACGAGGGATGTCTCCATTAGATTACCCCAGCAGATGATGTACAAGACCACCACCTTTGACTGAGCCACAAGAATTTACATCCAGCAGTAGATTGTGATGCTGCTTTCATATCTCAGATGTCTCTATTGATGTAAGTGCAGTAAAAAGAAAACAAAAACAAGTTTGATGTGGGAGTCTGAGATTACTCTTTAAAATGAGGCACACGTAACATTTTCCTCATACCCTGGCAAATTTCCGATGGAAACGTGATTTAGTTGGCCCTCAGTTCATGTGGGGCTTGCTAGGGTGTGTATGGTGCACTGAGCAGATGACAGTTTGTAGAACAGAAAGAGGTGCCTCTAAAAATTACATAAACATCCAGCTTCAAAGTTGGTTTTACTGATGTGTGGAATTTAGTGTATCGGTGAGTTTCAGGGTTAGATATATTTGCCTTTTTGTATGGGGTCAGTAGCACTGCTGGAAACCTCTGAAGAGTTGGCTTCAGAGAGTATTCTCTGCAGAGGCAAAGATATTTTGAGATGACCAACCACACACTGACACAAATTGTATTCTGCACTGTGCACTACAGCTCTCATAATGATCTCTGATCTGCACACTCACGCATGAAGCAAACTGTTGAGTATTTGGTTCAAGCACGCTACCTGACCTCTCATGACCTTAAATACTAATGTCATTGACTTTCAACAATAACGTGAAGTAATGAGGTTCGGCTAAAAACTTCATCAATCATAATTGAAAATGATGTATTTTGCCACTGCAAAATGTTTGTTTGCTTTTGTAATGTTCATGAACATCAAAGTAAATCTGCCCTACGGTGTGTTTTCAGTTCTCAAAATCTCAAGCTCAAAATCTTATTTTCCATGTGCAACTCAAACAGATAAATTCCAGATTGTTACATGTAATCACATCCTAATATTGCAGTCAGATATATTTGTCACACTCATTTGTGAGAGTGCTGTTGATCTATTTAGAAGAAGATGGTGTCTTGCTGCTGTAATGATTTTAATAGAGATAGTGGTGAATCTCTCAGCATTATTGTAACAATTCCCCCTTTGCCTTGTCATACTGAATTGCCACAATACATTTTTCACCAATTTTGCTAGTAGAATACATTCAATACAATGCGATAATGTTACTGATGTCAAATCCCAAACCAATGGAAAGGTTTTGATTTTGGTTAATTACATACAATCAAAAGATTGGTGGTCTTGTATGGTAGCTCTATGAGGGGAGCTCTGAACCACAGGTGAGGCCCACACTGTACCCTATGTTTACACTGAGTCCCTCTGTAGGCCCTCCCACATGTTTGACTCTCGCTGTGGTGTACTCTATAGACCTGAGTTCAATTTCTACCCGCTGGTGAAAGAAGAGGTCAGGAAGTATTGCAGCATGTCTTACTTGGCATTTCCTGGTCAGGGCTAGATGGATACCTTCACCTCTCCTCCCCCTGACTGTCACATGTCCACCCTTCCAGCTCACGGTTTTCGTGTTGTTAGTCCAGGGTGATAGCATGCTTAGCATTTTGAGATAAATTTAGACACAAAAAAAGTTGTTCGCTCTGCTGCACTGTATTTAGATTTCTTTTTGCCAGCTGGAAATACACATTTCCCTGCCAAATTCTTGTTGGTGTGCTTTTTTCATGAGTATAATGATGGGCTGTCTAGTTTTTTTGTCTTAGGAAGGCTGTAGGAATATGAAATATATAATTCTTACTGTACCTACCATCTGAATGCACGACATATTCATCCAACCAGTAGACAATTGCTGATTGCTGAACACTATACAACTACATTTTTGACAATCGTGCCATGTATAGGCTGAATAGTACGTATCCATAGTGTAGAAGCTTTAAGTAAAAAAGCCGGTCCTGAATACACCAGGCTCTAATACAGTCCTTCCAAATATTTACCTACATTCACATAAGGTATACAACGAAGAGGACTAAAACAGAAGATGTTTATGGAAATCTGTGTGTGTAAATGCTTGCTCTCCCTCGTGTGTTATGCCATTGCCAATCAAGACTTGTTGCATCATCAAACTACTCTAGCTGAGTTTCCTCCTTGACTCGGCTAGAAAAGCTGAGCTGCTAAAGGAGGATGTTCAGAAAGAGAATATACTCAGTCTCGGATATGGATGGGCCAGATTTCAATATGTAGGCCTGCTCATGAAAAGTCCTTTGATTGAAGGCATCTTCCAGCATCACCTCTGATGTTTTCATTTAAGCCTCTCAACTGCTAAATTGCAAAACCTACACACCATTTTTCATCAAAGGAAAAATCCACCGTAAAACACTGTAACACTGCAAGACAGCTATTGGCAATGTAGCTGCATTGCTGGAGCCATTTTGTTGTTTGGTGGCATATTTCTCTTATTCCCGTGGATGACTGTATAAATGTAGATAACGTAACATCATATTGGAATATTTCCAGCACAGCTACATGGAGTTTGATATCTAAAAAAAAATTGAAAAAAGGTGTCAGTCCCTCAGAATCAAAGAGCAAGGGCTTCTCTCTAGACTCACCATTTTGCACTCACCTTTTTTGACGTTCAGCAATCATACAGTAAGAAATCCATCGCAGAGGAGGCAAAGATACCAATTTCTCTACCGTCAGTAGCCTCAATAGACCAGAATGCAATGCCACAAGACATGTTGTATTTTGAGTAAAGGGTGTGGCTGCCCCAAAGTTCACTAGTTGGCTAGCTAGCTAAATTTATATGCCCATATGTCCACCATCCTTGTTGCTTGAACGCAACACGCAGCATTCATGCCCCTTCTCTGGGAGTTGTTGAAAGGCATTCTGGGTAATGTAGGAAATCACTAACTGAAGTAGAAGTAGATGAGGCAGACGAGGAAAAGTGGGTACACCAAAAAAGTAACCTACAACTGTTAATCACAAAATAACTCCTGGACTGCATTGAACACCATAGAGAGATGTAAGAGCGTAAGAGTATCCGAGAATAGATTTTTCCTTTAATGAATTAAATACATAAAGATGGAGATGCATGGCTGAATACTGACATTGACACTCATCATCTTGTTCAGGGTAGAAGCATAGCAGCACTCTATAAATCTTGGTGAAGTGTGCGGAAACTTGCATAGCTGAATCCCCAAATTGTGTCTACCTGCGTCATTCCCCAGATTCAACCCTTTACTAAATCTTCCAATTGATTAGGCACACTGTAATTACCGGCTCCAGTACAATTACTGCACTTTGAAGTAGGAGGGGTGCACTAATTTGGAGCCCTCTTTTTCCAGGCAGGTCTGATCCGGACTGATAATGGGGAGTTTTTCATCGAGCCCCTAGAGAAGGGCCAGCAGGATGTGGAAGTGAAGGGGCGTGTCCACGTGGTCTACCGCAGGTCAGCCATCAAGCGGGAAACCGGCCAAAGAAGGGAGGACCTCCACAATGAAGGTAGGCAAGGCAAGAGAGCATGACGTCAGTGAAAACAGCAAGGGCTGTGTGTGTGTGTGTGTGTGTGTGTGTGTTTGTGAGTGTGTATGTGGGTGTGCGTGTGTACTGTCGGTCCATAATAGCAGGAATTGTATAATACTATATCATATAATGACGCCAGTGAT
>CABFOQ010036583.1:0-18930 GCA_900660455.1 Gephyroberyx darwinii | reverse complement strand
GACAGGCCGTCATCTCTCTTCCCCGCCTGGCATCTGCCCACCGCTGCCAACCCTCTTCTAATCAGCAGCCGTCCATGTGCTTGGCAGCGGAGGGGGTTTCAAATCAGTCCCTCGCCCCAAGTTAAAAACCCTAAGCCCTATCACTTTGTAAACGGGTACCTTTAGGGCGACTGAAGCAGGGGCGCCTCTGATGTGCTGAAGTGGAGAACATTGGTTGCCACGTTGCCTTGAATACGTTATGCTGCAAGCGTTGTTGCTGTTGTTCTTGTTCTTGTTTTTCGTATTTCTTTTTTTTTTCCTACCAAAATCACAAAGCGTCTTTTTCTTAGGTTTGATTTGTTTAACATGCTGCTAACTGACATGGATGTTGGGAAAACAGTTTTCGGGGAGGAAAGTCAGTAAGTCAGTAAACTGATGGGCTTGAAGCGTAATTCCTCCTGAAAACACAGGAAAACAACAACCGCACTTGTGGTGACACACAAGTATTTATTTAGCTTTATTTTGACACATTGTCTGAAGTGGTAAGAAACTGAGAAAGATGTACCTGCTTCCTAATTCACAGTTAAAAACCCCTCTCACATGTTTTCTCGTGTAAATAAAATTGGACAAAATGCTGTCTCCCAGATTACAAGTGCGAATCCTATATGGATTTGGAAACAAATCGAATCATGTGACATGTAGCATAAAACTAGTAGGGCCTTTCATTTTCCGGGTGGAGGGTGGGGGGGTTTGGATGGGAGGATGGTTAGGTTCGGAAGTAACAGGCACAAAGACCGGGCTATGTGGAAGGGGAAGAAGAAAACCCCCACAAATTATAGGAATTATGTGCAGCATGGGTTTCAAACACGCACACATCCAGACAGGCTGATTGATGAACCAAACGAGTCACCGAAAATCAAAGGGGGGAAATAAAGGGAGACACAAAGGGGGAACAATTTGAAATGGACTAACCCTCTCCGGTGGCTCTGTAGCCAAGGGTCGGGCAGATAGGGTTGCCTAGAAAGAGTCTGCTGACAGCCAGTGTCACTGGGCTTTGTAATCATTGTGCTGGACCTGATAGGGTTACTAGCGGCTAATCCAGGTTGACCTTGGTTAGGTGCCCTGAATGAGGACGGCTTTGTACAGTTGGGACAAGCTAACAGTATGACGGCGATGCTGACATATAATGTCTGCGTGGGGACTTGCCACCGCAGCTCTTTTGTTGTACTATCGAGTTGCGAGTCCTGGCCGAAAAAAAAATAAACAATGTTTTTCTCTCTTTCTCTCTCTGAATGGAAGAAAGGTGGCATTTAAATTGTCACTGGGGAGAAGGTAAGCTTGTATCTCAGGGTTCGAGAGGTCAGCTCTTGTGTTGGATGGTGTTCGAATGACTTCAATACAAATCCTATCGTGATGAAATTTCATGTTGTTGCCACGTAATGGCCTGTGTGTGTAAGTGTGTGTGTGTTACTGTGTCTGTGAATGTGTGTGTGTGTGTGTGTACACTAGATGTAATAGAAATGCCACCACAGAACTCCAACATGTTCCTACAAAGAGTATCAATAAGCCAAGGCCAAACTCCGATGCAGCAGTATTCTCTTTTTTTCCCCCACAGAAACACCAGGTATTCACACATGTTTTTCTGGAAAGAATAAGAGCAACAATTTGTGTCCGTTGGGTTGATGTCATTGACCCATCAATTAGTGCTGGGTGAAAAAGAACAAATGAATTATTTTGAACAAATCATGCCGAGTCTGGAATGGTACCTACTGGTACAAATGGAACGTCCCACTCCGAGTTTCAGATGGAAGCTTATTTAACGAGGCGGACAGCAGCTCTTCCAATGTCCGGCTCGTCACCTTTCCCCCCCGCCCACTCAAGCCAAGCTCTCTCATGCTGCACTGAGACAAATTGCTTGGTACTGTAGCCTGTAACCCGCCATGTAAGCACTGCAAGCTTGATTCTGTGTAGGCTAAATCAATGTATTGCATTATAGCTTCACTGACAAAGACATCTCACATGTCACCGAGTCGTTCAGGTTTTCGAGTTTCAGGGCGTAACCCGGATGTACTGAATACTCGAACTCGACTCAGCATTCTGCAGATACTGCGCCTGCGGTATCTGGTGAGGCAGGAAGCTGCAGGTTTCAGGATGATTTGTTGAATTGATACTTACTTGTTTTGCATAGGGATGGAACTAATCTTTTATTTTTTCTCAAGCCATATTACAATTAATCTTAAATAAAAAGGCCAACAAATAACAAATAACAATTAACCTCACACACACACACACACACCAATTACAAAATTAGTATTTTAATGCTTCTCTCAACATGTAAAATAGACAAGTAGAATCAATAAATTTAAACTGTTAAAAATTAAAACCACTTTCCATGACTTTGTAGGTCACCATTTAAAAATTGAATGATAAAATAATAAAGTTAAATAGGCTATGCCATGAGTTGACACCACCACAATGCTAGCAACAATTATTAGCAGGTCCTGCCCTATTGGCCTGAAAGGTGAACAGCACTTATTAACAGTTGATGTGTAAGGGACACAGGACTTGGCCCAGAAGTTACGAAGACCAAACAGCTCAATCTAAGAAAAAACTCAAAAATCTGAAAAACCCGGATGTTTTATACATTTTGAGTTACTGGTACGAAATGAACAAATCACCAAAATGGCTCAAACTGACACTGTCAATCCAAAAAATGAATTGCCATGTAAAACACCATTGAAATAAACCAGTAAATCCAATGAGAATCTTTTTAGCAATATCAGTATGTCACAATGTTGAGAGAGAGAAGTTGCATTTAGGTTTGGACATTGTTGGACATCCTCACCACACACATGCATGAAAACATTCACCCACATCCATCCATCCACATCCACATACATACACCACAACCTCACCACCCCCAGCACACACACACACCTGCAGGCTCCAACCGGTGTGAAGGCAGTAGAGAGAAGGCATCCTTGCCTTTCTTCCTGCCAGGGAGAGCTGTAAACGGGAATGGGATTCCCATCCCCTGGAGCCTGCTACTAATCCACAACAGGCCCACTGCTGGATTACTGGGGACATCAGCTGACATGCCAGCTAGCACACACGTGCACGCGCACACACACAGATTGGTACACGCTCACATACACACATGTACCAGCCAACAAATATGTGTGACATACGCATAAAAGCAGACCAATGGACACACATACATGCATGGATAGAACACACACACACACACACACACACACACACACATACATACATACACAGTCAACTCACACATAATCAAGACCTGGAATTCAACTCATGGCTTTAATACATTGGCAGGACAATATAGAGATTGTCATTTTTCTGCAGTCAGGAATTGGCAGTAATGGTTAAGTCTGTCCTCTATTGTCCCTGCTGGTCTGGATGCTGGTTGATGTATACAGTTGTAGCCATGACGTCCTCCTCCATTCATCTGCATCTATTCTATATTACTATGGTTAGTGTTAAATTATTAAATTAAAATAAATTAAACTTTATCTCAAGCTGCAAACGTTTCTCAAGCTGCAGGTTGCCAGATAATTCCTTGTGTCTTCTGTCAACTGACAAAAAAGCAAAATTTGGATTTTCCAAACATGTCCTCCTGGAGTTGTTTGGAAAATCCAAATTGCATATAAGGCATGCACCAGTGAGTTACAGCTGCACTGATTATACACCTCCAGGAATGACTCGCTGTTGCATGTAAGGCATTAACAAAAAAGTGGAACTTCAAGGACGATTACACCTGTATAATTTCTGTATAAAAATTAAGCCACACCCATAATTTTAATTTAATATTTATTTGGAAAGCACTTCTCTAAACACAGCTAAGTGTTTAGAGAAGTGCTGTTTCAAAAAATGACAAAAATCTGATACAGTAAAGGTACATATCTATAGAGGAACAGGTCAACAGAATAAAAAGAAAAATAATGCATCAATATCTCATGTCTTTGTTCCAGGCAAAACAAAGCGAACAGTATACATATTATCCTTTGTTGTCATCCTTCATGTTCACCCTTTTTATATTACCTGTAACAGAGACCCCTCCCCCTTTGTATTGTTGTATTATCATGCCCTTTATTATTTGATCATATCACACAGACATTATAAAAATGATTACATCCTTGCTGTACTGAACCAATACTCAGCACCCTTGAGTCAAAGGGTTCGGAAAAGTCCAATTTCACTTGGTCATTGTCTGGCAGTTGTTTGGGAAATTTGAGTACAAATGCAGTACAAATTCAGGATAGACACGTGGTGGGGTGACTAACACAGTATTGTATCACACAAGTATCAGCTCCAACTTACACAAATCAGCTGTAACACATTTCAAATGCAGTCAGGTAAATCCCAGCCCATGATTAGGTCAAGCGTGGTAGCGGTATTTGTGGTAAACACTGTTCCACTCTGGGGGGCTAAACGTTTTGTGTCAGTAAAGAGTAATTACACCCTTCGACGTTGTATCTATCGTGTTAATCTCAGTCCAGAGCAGCCACTTTATTCTCTAGTTTGTTTAATAGCTCACTACCAGCTTTATTGTTTCAAAGTGCTCGATAGCAAACCTGTAAATTCTCTGTTCAACATTTGCCCCCGCGGCGTCGCGGTTCACTGGTGCTGAATGTCGGAATAAAGCAAACAGTCATTGATCTGCAATCAAAGATCCAGGACAGGAGGTCATTTACATGTTGAGAAGGGAACCATTAGGAACTGTGCTGCAAGGCATGTGTGGAGTTAAATTCATTTAGCAGTGGTTCGCTGGTGATATCGACTTGCCTAAGCAAGGTATATGGCACCAGTCTCAAAAAAAATCACTAAGCTGTTCTGAAATATTGTGTGTAGTAGTGCTAGATACTGCCTGTCACTAATTAGAAATTGATGTGCATGTGTGCTGTATACAACTAAGCCGAGTTAATTATCTAGGGACCGGGGGAGAGACGCAGGCTTTATACTCTGGGCCTTGATACAAGGCAAAGAAATCAGATAGGAGGCAAATGGCTCTTGAAAATTAGGCAGAACCATTTATTGGCGGTTGGTCAAGTTTTCAACTGTCCCAGGAGTCCCGAATGCTTATGCAATGTGTCGCAGCTTCTGTTAAAATTTGATGATTAAATGGGCAAATACTTCCCAGATTTGTAGACTGAGAGTGGGGGCTGTTTATTTTATTTATTCATAGCGTGAATATGAATAATTTACCAGTCAGCAGTTTTTGTCAGGGGAGAATCATTATTGTGTGTGACAGGCTAAAGGTTTGTGATTTTTACATTTGGCACATTTCTACTGTATTGACAGCCGCCAGCCCGTGTCAGGGCCCGCTCTCTGTTTGCTTAGAGAGCAGACAGGCTGTTCTGATGCACGTGTAACAGGTTACAATAATCTTGCGAATTTCATAAATCCAATCCCTTTGTTTATGTGGTTTTATGCCTATTTCCTTTCCACACCTTTTTGGGGCTCCTATGCTTCTTGCTCATTACCTTCCTTGGCAGATGCTGCATTTCCCAGAGTAGCCAGACATGTGGCGATCAGCCTTAACATATTTCAGTTCATGTTAGCTGGCTAAGAACAGCATCAATGACTTTTCGACATGAACAGAACCACGACACCCTCAGCCAATCCCCTTTGTCAATATTTATTCACGATGGCCTTCTATCATTTAAATAGATCTCTGCTGGAATGAAAACATCCAGATTTTCCACCTCCGCCTGTCTGGTTCACCTAATAGGCAATATAGCCAGTGCAGCACCTATGGCAGTGTTGGAGCAGCGTCATGTTCTGGTGCTTATAGATGAGGGGAAGGAGCAGGACTGGGTCTGAGGTTCTTCACTTGGACTCTAGTTTAACACAAGAAAAGAGAAAATATCATTGAATGTAACCTTGGTCCCCTCTCGCAGAGATATCCAGGGATTTATAAAAGTACAGAATACACACAGATTACATTTTCTAAGGTTATATAACAAATATATAGAAAATAGTATTACAGGAAAGAGACAAAATCACAAGGTACAGAAATATTGAAGACTGGCCAAGAATACTTATATTAGATAAAAATATACTGACAGTAATGGTTGGGGAAAATTATAATTAATTACCATGTAATGTGTAATTAAAAACAAATGTAAGTGGCTCAAAACACATATATACAAGAGCATCCCAATAACTCAGTTCATATAGCTGTACTGGCATGAAACTGTCAGCTGTCTCACATTAACATTGCATTGGAATCAGCTTATTTACAGTTGTCTATCAGACAGCGTCACTGTAGCTTAGTGCAGCTGTGCCAGCTAGACTCTATAGCCAGGCTGGTATAAATCTGAGTCAGCTGTCTAACAAGAATATTGTATAGAAACCAATTTATATTTAGCATATCATACTGTATTATAAGAGTTTGTTATTGCTGTGCCAGCCTATCTTGGAACTGTACAGCATATGGCTCGAGGCAAACACAACCGACTTATAAATGGAATAAAAAGATTGGTCAGGTTAAAACATCACCACATCTGGTTTAACACAATCATGCACATTACATCAGTGACATGTGGATGTCTACCTGGCACCCCTGGTAAGAGAAAATTAAAAGAAATATGAATGTAATAAAAACCATAGAGAGAACATCAGCCTAGCTTTCCAACAAACTTGTTCGCCATATTTTCTCAATCGATATACTTTACAAGTTACAAATATCAGATTACAACAGCATTGACACTGTTTGTTGCATGAAATATTTAGAGCAATAGTTATTTATTATATTTATATTTATTATAGCAAAAGATATTTAGAACCTTTTTTAACTTAAAGGCTGTCAAAATAGTAATGTGTAAGCATGTGAGATGTTCGTTTGTCCATGTAAAACATCTGGTACACCCAGCAGCAGAGAATAGGTAGCATAGCAAGCAAAATCAACCTGAGTTTGCTAAAAATAGAGCAAATACAAAATATAAAGGAACTTAACGTGATATCTGGCAATTATTTGTCAGATCTGTTGAAAGAGAAAATACATACATGATAAATAACTTTACATTTTGCTACTCTGATTGATATAACGCAATAGTGATTCAACCTATAGCCAGATCGTTAAAGCTGTTATATTTGCTGTAAAAGACCAGGAAGCTCTTTCTCAGGAAAAATCCACTGGCGCACAGGAAGTGATGCAATTACTGTTCATGGAAACAGCAACAGCGGTTTGTTTGAAATAAATGGAAGAAGAACTGGGTAGTTAGCATGAGCAGCGATAAAGACCAAGGCTGAACTGATAGAAAAGAGCGCCAAGAGCAACAATAATGTGGATTTTCACTCAAGAATCAGCTCAAGAAATCAAGAAATACACATGAAAACCTTAAGGTGTCCCACTTTATATGACCTCCCACTACCTTGCTAACTACTACTTGCGAAAACAGATGGATGGGTAGACAGGCAGAAAGACAGACAGCCCCCCCCACCCTGTTTTGCCCCAACATCACTAGTGTCTTCTCTCCTCTACTCAGTGAAGGTCGATTGAGTTCTCCAGTCTGTTATCAGAATGGTATTTGATGAAATGGTGGCGATAACAGAGGAGTGAGTAAAGATGGGTGGAAACAGAACAGCTGGTGCTCAAATTATTATCTGGGTTTAGCTTAGCAACAGATTTATTTTGATATACCATAGTAGATATACTTGATGCATACCTTAAGCTGCATTGCAAGATTTCAAGATCATTTTAGGGGTGTTATTGGTTTGGAAATGGCTTGAGGTAGTTAATTAATTTAACAGAGAGCTGTGGGTGGTGTGGTTTTTAAACAGTAATAATAATAAAAAATGGACTTGCTATTTTGGATAAAGGTTTTAATTGAAAACAATCCATCTTAATCTATCTTAGAAATAGAGAGCTGTGTTTTGATAGACTCTTCCACCCAGCTTCGGTGCAACGTCGGAGGGTTTGACATTGGCTTCCTCTGAAAGAATCCCCAATAGCTCTAGCTGTCTTCAAGCCGTAATTGCTTGTTGCCAACATCACAGATGAGAAGTGACTGGTGCCCAACTGGCAGACTTTGCTTGTAGCAAGGCCTTGACTGGATTGAATGGGGGGGCTGGGATGACAATCCTCTTATATCCAAACTACAGCCCTGTCTGTTTTATCATCTCAACCAGAAGTCAGTCAGACTGTTTTACTTTCCGTTGAGTGGTAGATTTATTTTTGAAATGCTTAGGGCGGTTTTGTATAGCTGACAAAACTATGGGAGCCAACGAGGGTCAGTCTGATGTGGACATACCATTGAATCTTCGTTGAGAAGGAAGAACTGGGCAAAAATCAAGTATTTATTATAATTACTAATGTGTTTCCATGTGTCCCACAAAATAACAAGCAAAACTGTTTTTTTGCCAGCTTGAGTGGCTAAGAATTGTGGTGAACTACCCTTTAATATGCTGGTGTTCTTTTGATCTCTGTCACAAACCAAGGACCTATTTTTTTTTACCTCAATTTGTGCATCATGACTTACGGAACAACAAAAAAAACCCAATAAGTAGATGTTGTCTCTCATTTTACAACCACCACATTACACACACACAAACAAACACACATACACACACGCACTGCATCTCCCTCAGTTGATGGGATCATCACTAAAAAGTACCTACAACAGTTTGACGGACCTCAATCTAACCAGGCCCTTTCCCATCAAGGGACGATTATGTGACTAGCCCCGAGTTACTGGCAATAAAAGAAATGTCTCTCTTTTTTATTACATCTCCCAATCGTGAACAATGGAACGTTTGCCTCTGAGCCATTTATTCAGCTCTGATGTATGATTAGCACAGGGCAAATCAATACCATGTTGGATGATCTTAACGGAAAGGTACAGTGATTTCCCCTCCGTCACAGGGTCGAGCGCTGATATTTGTCTGTCAGCAGTGACATGCTATCTCTGGCATGGGCACTGGGGCCAAAACACAGGTATTGATCCCGTCAACATTGATGGCCCTAATGGTATTGAGGATGAAGGAAACTGCCTGCCACTGGAAATGTAATGCACTGTATGGAATGGCCTTGCTAACCAAGGGAAGAAACATGATGTTTCTCTGTTTTAGTTGTAAGCTATGCTGAAGGTTCACATTGAAATTGCACAAAGCGAAAGTATGTATGGTCATGAGGACAAATGTAAATGATCATGACTTGAAGATAAAGCTTTTTCCTGCACTTGCCAGCACAACTAACAACAAACGCACTGCTCTGCTCATTGCACATAGTTTTGTTGGACCATGCGTGATTATGCAACACTTGAGAGTTGGCATCCTTTCTTGAGATATGCACTGTTTGATTCGCCGACTAACAGCTCGGTTGTTAACATTTTTTTGTGTTTATCTTGCCCAGTACAACGTCTTCATTTTCATTTTAGTGTCTCTCCTATAGGGAACAGAAAAAAGCATTTGTCTGTATGTATATCTTTGTCTAATCAGACTAATAGGCACAGGATTACAATTACATATGTTGTGCTTTAACACTAGGGATGTAGTTTTGTGATTGCAACATGATTTACATACATTTTTGTTTGTGCTAAAGCAAAGTCAGTCACATATCAGCTAAAGCTTGTTTTTCTGTAGGTCAGTGCATTACAACGGAGCCGGTGCCAGCAGAGTTGTCGCCATCCGAGGTATAGCAGAAGCAGATTGACAGAAACAGGCGGTTAACCTCAAAAATCCCACTGCTGCATTCTGGTACAAACACACAAGGTAAGAAATATTGCTGTTGTGCTTTTTTCCCTCTCTTGTATACCAAGAGCTTTTAGAGTCTCAAGAGACAAATGTACTTAAGAAGTGACAGAGAGCTTCTCAGAGGTGTTAATAGACCCCTGTGTTTCTGTGTGGTGTGTGTTCATCTGACTCTCAGAAGCCCTGATGGAACAGTTGACCTCCTTTAATATGAGACTCTGAGAAAAAAAAAAAAATCTTGATTCAAGGGACGTGAAAACAAGCAACCTTTATCAGAAAGCCAGCAGCTGTGCTCCCCTTCCAGACCCAGTGTTGTACCCCACCCCCCACCTCCCTCTTCGATTGCATTTACAAGGGAACAGCACAGTGAAAAGTCCGGCTAAGTAGTTAATCCACTGGTTTGGCGGAAGTTGGGAGGAAAAATGAACAGAGGGGTGTAATGAACACGACCTGCCTTCAGGAGCCGACGCCTTTCGTCTCAGGAACCAAAACCCAATGCAGGAGCCTCTGATTGCGTAAAAACAGTTGGCTTGCAGACAATAAACATAATTGTATTTGTAATGTGTGTGTGTGTGTGTGTGTGGAGGGGGTGATTGCGGTGGTAGCAATGCATGTATGTTATGTGTGTGTGTGTGTGTGTGTGTTTGTTAGTGAGCATGCACACCCCTGTGAAGTGATGCATTTGGCTGTGTGTGTGTTCCTCAGTGTGGCTATGTGCATGCATACTCAGTGCCCCTGGTAAAGTCTCCTTAGACTTGTTTATTTATTTTCCTTCCTTAGACCAAGGCCCTGGAATATGCTGGGGGCTAGACAGACACAGCAGAGTACACAAGGAACATTTTATTAATTCATTGTCAGAAATTATCACTCAGCATAAATATTAATTGAGCCAAAGTGGGCTTCATTGAGAAGGATGGAGTTCCAATAGCATGGAGAATCATGGGAATTGCCAGTGGAGAGAAAGAAGAAACCTCTGGCTGAAATGTCAAGCAGACCAGGTTGCTTGTACTACTGTACGCAAATTGGAAACAGGGTTAAGTTTAAAGTTACAAGCTTAAGTTTAGGGTAAGGTTTGTGTGTGGATGAGGTGTTGTTGGTGGAGGGTCCCCACAAGTATAGTAACATACAACTGTTTTTACAACCACACATTTGCAGTGTTTTTTTAATGTGTGGGTTGGGCCTGTTTCTGGTGGGTTCCCATATGGCAAGTGCACTAATACTCTTTAATGAGAAGGTAACCCCACCCATACGAAAGGAAAATCTCACATTTATACCTTTTATTATGAGCTCGTTTGACATCAAGATGAGACTAAAGGCATTTTCTCCTCTTTCTCAAATTCAACACAGAAGCTCATGTTGATCTCCGTCTGATCAAAACAAGAGATCTCCATATGAGCTTAAAAGTGTCATTTATCTCTCCTGAATATGAAACCATGAGATTAGAGAAATATCTCAAAGAAAACTCAATACGATGTTTTATGATTCCTTCTTCTCAAACATGCACAGTTTTCACATCCTGTTGTGTTTTCCTATTGAAGCCATGGGGCCAGCAGCCATATAGTAGGAGCTTATTACCATTATATATGTCACATGTTAGCATCTCAAATTGATTGTCTTTTTGTCTCCCTCTTGCTCCAAAGGTGGTTTTAGGAGAAACATTTCAGATGTAGGTGATCACAAAATCATAGAAAACTGAGATCCTGCCTATTTCTCAAAGATGAAATGATAACTGAGCAAAATATTTTTCCTCTGGGCCGTCAATATATATGGTGTCTAAGATTTGGATCCTTAAAAGATTAAGATCCCTTGTTCTTACAGTCACGAGTAAGAGGACGTATGCATTTTTCTTTCCTATATCAGTCTAACATTGTACATAACACCAAACCTCTTGAGCACTTAAAGAAGTACTATACAAACACCATTTTGGAAATATGATTTCATTACCAGATACTCAGAGATTTTACTATGCACATTACAGAATGATATAACCTTCTTGTCTCAATCAATAAATAGTCATCACACTGGTCATTACAAGTCCTCAGGTTTTCAAGGTAAAGGCATCATTGAGGTTAAGCTACAGTACACACACAGAGCACAATGCCATCAGATGTCATGTCAGTCATGGACGGCTGGAAAAAGCACACACACACCCAAACACACACGCTAGATGTGCCGACCCACACTCTGAGTGCTTCTGGATAGAAACAGAGAGTGACAGTGATAGAATTTACTGCGATGGTATCAGCAAAGCAGCCATCACAGCTTTGGCAGATTGGAAGGCCATCAGGACCCATCTCCCTGGCTCCGATCAGCGTTCGCAACCTGACATCAACCCGCGATGTTAACTCCAGGCCCTGAAAGGGGGCTATGAACCATGATCAGCGATATCAAGCCACCAGAAATAGAAATCCATTTTCCTGCCTTGGGGAGGAGGGGGGGTGAATGAATATCAGTGGCCTCTTGGTCTGGTCTGGTCTGGTCTAGTTGGGTGTCTCTCTGCCTCACCGTGCAGGGCCCTTCAGCTGTTTTTCCCTCTCCTCTTGTTCTGAAGGTTAAAGGATTAGGAGCTGTGTTTTCAGGCCGGATTGCTGTCCTGGCATGGATTTAGATTTTGGCCACACACTAGAAACTAGAGCCCCACCACACGCGCAGGTGCACACACACACACACACACACACACACACACACAGACCACCAGCACCACTGCTGAACAGGAGGTTGAAGGGATTAGCAGGAAATACCAAAAGATGGTGGCGAAAGCAGTTTTTTTCTTCTTTCTTGTTCTTTACGGAGCTAAATAACAAAATGAGAACAAACCAGAGGTGGTCATATAAAGTTTTTCCCCGTCCCCCTCCTTTGACCCTCCTCCTTCCTCCTTCCTTCCTCTGGTCCTTCCTCCGGTCCTCGCGAAACATGCTGACCGAGCGTGCCGTGGCATTTCCAAAAGCAAAAAGCCATTAAATATGAACACGGTGTGTGTGTTTCTTATTTTTTCTCCGATCTTTCTTCTTTCATTTGATTATTTTCAGTTTTGCTTAGAAACTTATATAGCCAGGCAAAGTTATGATGAATTATTGATCGAGGACAGCTTCATCAAAGCACCATGTTTTACACGTACTTGGCATTTCTTAACACTGAATTTACTGAGAACCGACACTAATGCGCTCATGTCGTCCAAACTTGTTTACAAATCGGGGCAAGTCAGCGGACCTTTTGCTTTAAAAAAGTGACGTCCAGGTACTGACTGAACTGGCCTGAAAGCATCGATGAGTGCAGAGGAGAAAGTGTGTATGGCTGTGTGTGTTTGGGTTTGCATGAGGGAACATACTCCAGATTTTAAAAAATGTATGAAGAACACAGCCTTTTTCTTTCTCGACAGAAAGAAAGAGAGCAAACGGTTCCCAGAATGCCAGGGGAAAACACAGTTCAAATAGTGTGAGGGCAAAGGGAGCAGATCAGAGAGAAAGCTGTTTGCAGTTCAGGCCTACAAGGCAATTCTTCCCCCGACTCCCAGGTGAGAGAGCTCAAAGAGAAATGAACCTGAGGTACCAATTTGCTGAGTTTTGTTCAATAGATGGGAGAGTGCCTGGAGATTTTACCGAGTGTGCTGGAGCCAGGGCCAGTAAACAAAATTACTTAAGGATGGTTACATATTCTCTCTCTGTCTTCCTTCATGCTTGAAGGAGACAAGCTCTTTGTCTTTGCTCTGCCCAACTTGTGTTCCATGTGAGTGCAGGTAGATAGAGCGCAGGCGACATGTACTCTATCTTCTCAATCTTGACAACTTCTGGGCTGTTTTCCTTGTCTTTTTACAAATCTTCTTCACTCCGAAGAAGTGCAGACTGTGAACCTGAATGGCAAACTTTATCAAAGTGGATTTAAATTCAGAGGGTTTTGAAACTGGGAGAAAAACTTGTTCTTTGCAAAAATGGCCTAATTTACAGTACATTTGGAATTCTCTATTGTTTTACAAGTAGCATTCCTTATCAACTATGAGTCTTTCTGTGGCTATGTCTTGATTTTCATAATGTGATGCTGATTTATGTACAGACAATTGTGAATAACTTTTCATACTCCATATCTGCTCTTCGGTACACATATACCTGCAGACAGGGCCTCTGCAGGTTTGAATAATTGCAGCAATGAATATTCCTCAGCAAAGATAACCTGCAGTGTTATTTGAAACCCCACAGACACAGTAGTTTCATCATAATGCTCACGATAAAAGTGACTGTGACATACATCGCAGGACACCTCTCTCCCATTTTACAATATGCTCTTCGGCACTGAGCAGCGAAATGAATTCCCACACGTCACCAAGACCGAACCCCCTCTATTCACATCAGTCCCGTAGAACAATCCATTAATTCACCCAGATCACAATCTGCACAGATTCAATTATTCCTAAAACCATAACCATAATACAGAGCAATGACAGGGCTATATATTCAAACCAATATTTATTTGTAATAATGCCAGCAGTCTCTCTGTCAAAGCCCCACCAGACGGGTGGAAAAGGCACTGAGCGGAAACAGGACACAGCCTATTGAAAGGCCCTTCTGATTTATTAATGCTTACCCACTTAAAAGTCACTTCATTTTTTCCATGCCTTCAGTCTACGCATGTGTGGATGTTTGTGTCTGTTTGTGAACCAGTATTGTTGAAATACATAATGTATTCCTCTGTTAACATTCCTTCCTGTTTGATATGCACAGGCTGAAGCGATCAATTCAACATACTCACACTAAAAGTTCATCTTGGGCTTTTTTTTTTTAATCGCTCATGTTTAAATATTTTGATGAAGCCTTCTGCACATTGGTGATGCTTGGGAGGCCAGATCTTAGTTGGGCACATTTTTGTATGATTAACTGTGAAGGGGAGAAGGGAAGGGGAAAAAAAGATAAATGGTCATGAATGAGAGAGAAAGAGAGTGAATGCCTCAGAGACTTGAGATGTAAAATTCAGATGTATGGTAACAGATGGCAAACCGTGCAGAAATCAAAAATAGTTTTCATTTTTCTTTGATTTCGCAATGGCAATATTACATGCAAATGGAACCCGTACTACAGAATGGACGGTTTCAGAAACAAAGACAAACATTGCTTGAGGTTTTCTTTCCCCGTCACCCCTTTCTGTGAAAATGACTTTTGCAGATTTCTTCACCTGTTTGTGTTCGGCACATTCGTTTCTTCGTTTCGTTACAGAGAAGCAGACTCAAAACAATCATCTGTCAAGTGTAGAGAAAGTCTGGAAAACAGCCATCATTGTTTACACTTGACCACATTACCAGAGCTACACGAAGAACATAAACGCAAGAAGAAACGCCTATACATACACACACACACACACACACACACATATACACACACATCACTCCAGCGTATAACTCCTCTCTGAGCTGTTTGGTTCTAATTGCAATATGTCTCAAAAGCCAGGTCCCAGCATCCCGTAGTTGTTTTTACAGCGAGAGGAATTAATTCTCATTGTGTGGCTGTTGTAATGTCAGAGATGAGGACCGCCCTGACCCGAGCTTGAACTCATCACTTGAAATGAAGTTGTTCACTGAGCTGTAGAAGACAAACCATAGTTGCTGCGGATTAATCAACCCCATCAGACCGCATGCAATAGAGTTCTCCTGCAGGAAATGGCTTCTATCCCGCCTCCACTTTGACCCTGGGAAAGTGTTGAATTGGAGGGTCTTTCCATGAGTAAAGAGCAGCACATCACTGTTCCTGATGTATGTATGATATACTAAATTATATAGAGACTGAAATTAGATGTCTCATTTAATACACAGTTGTTTTTTTTCGATTGGTGTGCTTGTCTGTGTGTGTTTTTTTATGAAGTGCAGTTTGTGGTCTCCCTGTCTACCATAATTTCTTTTAGTTGTTCTGTCAGTATGTGTGTATATGAGTGCATTTTTATAATGCAATTATAGCACCGTGCATGTTAAGATTTCAGTATGATTTCTATTCCGGCGACCTGGCCATATGCAGTGCAGCTGTTGTGGAGCACAACCATGCAAAAATACTGAAACACGTTCTATGATGTCCTTGAAAAACACACTTCAGGCAAAAGGAGGGAGGGGAGATGAGTTGGTTTTGGAAAGAGTTATCTTTACTGGTGGATTTAGTCTGGCCATTTATTAGTCTGCAGGAAGCACTTCCACTGAATTGAACAGCCTATAGGCAAGCCAAATTGTGTCATTTTAGATAGAGATATCAAGGCTGCATTGCAAACGTTTGGAGGCCACTCAAGAATTTTTGACAAGCTAGACCAACAATGCTTGCGCAACATCAAAAGCATGAGCTGTGATGATTCACATTCTCAGATGACCAAAGTCTGCATTTCATTGCTTTGTAAAAAGTTAAAAAACATCTTTGCTCGTGAAATCTACCAGGTCCATGAAAGCTTGCAAAGCCGGGGTCCTTTACTTAACTTACGTTTTACCTTGGTGTACTTTTCATACGCTGTAAACCAAACTGCAATCCTTTGCCTTCTGTCCAATGTCGTTGGCAGTATGTGTTGGTAAGTCAGTGTAGCTACCTTAGGCTGTGATGGGGCTTCAGAGTCTAGGTGCTGAAAACCATACATTATGTAGCTGTCAAGGGATGTTGATTTGTTAGAGTCTTTAGAATTTCCTGGGTATTGGAACTAGACGCTTTTTGCTCTTGTATAAAACTTTGATAGGCGGAAGAGAATGGAATATGATCTCATTATTTTCTGGCTTTGCACAAGCCTGACCATATGATTTACTCACCGCCTTCTAAACACAGAAAGAAGAAGCGCGAGAGAAAGAAAGAAAGCGAGACAGGGAGAGCGGCAGCCTGCTTGAGTCATTGCATTTGCACGCATTAGAGTTTGCAAGACTAATGTTTTGGAAAACAAGAATAGGGAAAAGTAGAATGCTGTGAATGGCTCTGCGTGACTGGATTTGGTTTGAAAAGAATATGTACGCTTCTGAGGAAAGGTTCCCAGTGTTATATCCAACTGGAAATTTTTAATCTCACAGATGAAAACTTTAAATACAAAAGCCTCCTCAGGATCACTCACTCTGCCTGCATTCAGAATTGTTACAGTTTATAGTCTGAAAACTGATTACTCCCCCCAGCTAGACAACATATACTGGTGTTTGTGTAAACTTAAACAACAGTGATTGTCTTTAAGTATTTGGTTCTCAACCAAAGTCGATCCAAAAAAAACAAATGGCAGTTTTATTGCTCCAATCATGCTGATTTTATGTCTTTAATATGCACTCGTCATGTTCACTCATCCTGTTCATATTTTGTTCATTTACACCATCAGCAAAATAAACAATGTGCACGGTTACCACAATTTGCTGTAATACACTATTTTGCCCATTAGAGGAAACAATTAGCAAACAATGGCTAAGGATGAGAGCAGTTGGATCTTTGTTTTCCAAAGCTGCTGGGCCATGTACAATATAGGGAGCACTTCACGTCTCCATCCAGCAGCAAATCTCTTCCAGTGTTTGTCATACACACCATTGTTGAAGTACTTACAAAGATTGAAGATTATCTCCCCCTCGCTGGGCATCACCATGTTTGCAGCAGAATTGCACATGTATAATTCATTGGGAAAATAAATTGTCAAGAGTTAAAAGAACACAATGCATTTTGTACCGGGCAACACTTTGCTTTTTACCCTCCAAATTATTTATTGTTTTCTCCGCTCCCCAGGGCCTTGGTCTGACCTTCAGCAACTTCTAATTGGCTGTGTTGCCATACTGCTCTCTGTGTTTACTCCTTTCTATTCAGCGGTTGTATAGTGCTACAAAACTAATGCAGGCTTGTCTGCAAATGGAACACCAATTCAGGAATACAATATGGAAATAAACCTTTTCGTCTCCCTGTTTATTGACTCATTGCCAATTATTGTTTATTGATTCATTGCCATTTTTTGTTCAGTGTTACAGAGGACTCTATCACAACTGATAGTCTTATTTTCAAATACATTATTTATTTACAAGAGTCTTATACAGCTAGGCTCATTTAAAAGTAGTTCAAACTATAGTTGTGTCCTGCTGGCCCAGTTGGCCCAATTGGCCCAGTTGGCCAAGGCGCGTAACCATGACATCCTGAATCTGGCCTGGGACCTTTGCTGCATGTCCTCCCCCAACACATTGGTAGTAACCAACACTGAAATTTTGTCCCAATCTAGACACACTGCTGTGTTCATCAAATCACACTTCCCGTTTTAGAATATGTTGAGAAAGTTAAAGCCAACTTTGACTTATTGATCCCTTGCTGCATAGAAATGCCCGTTAATGATGAAAAATATGGATCATGCTTTGAGCGGAAGTAGGGAAAAAACTAAAATATTTCATGCAAATCCCTGGACAACCGGATGAGACAACTTCTTAATAGAATTATCTGTTCTATTCTACATCTATTGTTCGATGTGAGAACTCATCAGTCATGCTGCCTTTATGCTATTACACTAACAGGAAGAGCAGGGGGAGATGGGAGGACCGTTGCTCACACAGTATAATTACTTAAACAATAGTATGTGATATGTTATTAGGAGTGGAGGAGGGAGTTGGGATAGGGGGGCTAGGCTCCACTGAGGTCTTTGTAATTCCCTATTTGATAGTGAGGCTTACAGCAATTAAGATGTTTAATTTAAGGATTTAAGCAATAAGGATTCAGATGAGTAGAATTCAGACGAGTAGAAAAAAATATATCATTGGCGGAGGCTGAAGTTTGGGTGGATCTGACTACATTTGAATGTTGATGATTCTCTTTCTCCCTCTCCATCTCACTCTTTTTCTCTTCATCTTTCCCTGTCTCTCTCTCTCTCTTGCTCCTCTCTCTCTCTCACACTCTCTTTCTCTCTCTCACACTCTCTTTCTCTCTCTCTCTCTCTCTCTCAAAGTCTCCAAGGGACTGAAAGGATGTGAGGAGAGTTGATCGTTGCATTGCACTGATAAGCAAAAATGTTTCCAGAGCGTAAAGGAACTCTGTGGTGTGTGAGAGGGATAAACCATAATCTGCAGCCACACACTGAACTTGACTGCTAATATTTGCATTGGAAATCAGGCAGAAGTTATGCTAAGCTTTCCCCATTATAGCCCGGCGCGCGTGTGAAAGGTCTTCCCCTACTTCATTTGAATATGGCCTCTTATGCATTAGAAAAATACACATTTGGAGGAGTGGAGGATGGGATGACAATTTATGAGGATGCATTTTTGAAATGATCTTTAAGCTAGGTGGACCC
>CABFOQ010036579.1:0-17916 GCA_900660455.1 Gephyroberyx darwinii | reverse complement strand
TGGCATGGCCCTCCTCCCCATCCCCTAGGCCCACCGCCGGGGAGGACAGATTTAGTTTGGCAGGCAGTGAAGTGGCACCGGGCATCTCCCGGTCCCTGGCATCGCGGTTACTGACTGGTACCTGGCTGCAGATGACAGCAGATAGAGAGAGAAAGAGATGGTTCATTTAGGTAGAAAAGGGGTCATGTTTGCTCTATTAAGAGTGGAGTACATTTATTTATTCTCCCTTTCTGTTTGTTTTATTTATTATCTTATTGCTTTCATCTTTTTCCCCACCTTTTTGTTTCATTCCATACTTTGTATAATTATCGCAATTTTTATACTTTGTATAATAATAAGGGAGACCATATTGTTTATGGCTAGAGGCTGATAAAAGTCATCTGTCATTGTTCATTTTGTCTGAGAAAGATACTTTATCTAACACAGGATATGAACACAACACATACGACGTTTTCATTTGGTCAGTTCATTCAAAAGCACCAAACTAATAACAGCTCGCTCCGTTCATCAGTGGAATTGTTGTGCTTCCTTCTCAGCACAACCGCTGAATTGGAGTCAGCATGGCCGTGTTTTAAATCCATCTAGACATGAATGGCCTCCGGGAAGGTTAACAGAGACAAAAGCAGGGACCACGTCACAACAGTGCCAGTCAAATTTTTTGAGACTTCTGCGACAGTGCGCGGCTATGATTTGGGGTGTTAAAAGAGCACAGCAGTCTGCACAGCACTGATGAAAAAGGTGTGATAATGAGGTGTCAGACTTCAATGTGTTTCTTAAATTATTTGTTTTAATGAGATCCCTGACAGAGATCTGGGAGTGTATTAGAGCACTCTGCTGCTTGTCTAGAATACTGAGGAACAAACCGATGAACTGTAAAGCTCAACCAGATAGATTAATAACTTGAAAACAAAACAAAAACACATTCATGATCCACTTCTCTATTGACTAATAGAGCGACGTAACACTGATGTAAAGCTGTCATCAGTCATTTAAAGAATTTTATGTGAATATTATGGAGCGTGGCGTTATTGAGGCTGTGCCTGTCCAGCTCTTTATGACTCGCTGTATTTTATGTCTCCATTGTAACGCTGCTGATCAGAAATGGCTCATAATAGATGATTAAATAATGGGACAGGATGTGACAATATGACAGGATGTCATATCAACATAATGTACCAACATAAGAGGCAGTGGCCCACTGGAGTTTTGGGCACTGGAAATCTGGGTCATATCTTAAGGTTACTCAAAGTACTTTATCACTGAGGGATTTGAAATAGCACAGGCTGAGACTAATTACAGCGTGAAGGCACTGCGGATGCCATGTGAGACTTGTCACATACTGTTGCTGTCGGCTTCCAGAGACGGTACTTGGACAGGCTAACTGCCGCGTATCCATCTTTTTAAAGAAGTGACAGCACAACAATTTCCCTGTGAGGCCCGTGTGCATCACCATGTTATTATGCTGCAAAATATTCCTCATCACAACATGCCAAGGACTGACACAGTGTGGAGACATTCTTTTCATCATGTCTGACATGGTTATAAAGCCATCTTCATTCCAGAACAGGTTCAATTCAACATAGATTGAAAATATTACAGTGAAGGCTACAACTCGAAAATACCACCATGCTGTTTTCTGACATTTTTGTGGAATGAAATAATTGACAGATTGGAGTATTCAAAGGCAGCAGGTGGGAACCCGTCAGAAACAAGCCTCTAAGGATGACACTTAGAGGCCATCTTCCTTCTATAAAGTGGCAATCACCATATAAATGCAGACTGGATTTGAATTCCTACCCAACTGCATTGAAAAGTAGAGGGGCACTGTCATCGCCTTTATCTCTTTAAAACAGTTGAAATGAATTTAACTGGAATAAATACAGTTGTATCCTGAATATAAATGTTAATAATCTAACATTGAAAACAACGTTGGCACTTGTGGACAAGAGCTCATTTAATGTGATCAAGTGTTTACAAGCCTAATATTGTCCTACTGCTAGATTGGGGTGGGGGGTTCCCCTGGATCACTAAAGGTTAACAAAAACATCAAGATGTAGCCAAATTGTTTTCACAGTCATCTGGTTAGCCGTGTTGCCCCGCTTCCCAGAATAAACCCACCAGCTGGTATTTCATCAAGAGCCATCTGGGATCAGCCTGCCCCTCTGATCACAGTAAATAAGATGCTCAAAGCGACCTGGTTATTGACCCCTGACCAGCATGCCGATCTGAACATTTAAACCCCAGCCTTTCAATGTGACCGGAGTGAGATACCGCTGCCTGAGGCCTCCTGTGTTGTGGCCAACCCACGTTGGGTTACAGTCTAACTCACATTGTAATACATGCTCTCTAGCCCTGATGCTATTGGTTAGCACTGACATCTATTCTTCACTATATCTCAAACTGGTTCTGGTGCCCTCAGGGACAGGCACATGCCACATACTCCGACGTTGTTGTTTTGAATTTGTCTCATGATGTCTGATGTATGTTATCTCCTCTTTCTCTGCTATCTTCCCTGTCTTCCCTGTATATACTGTATGATAAAGCAGAAACACCATTTGAGATAGTCTATAAAAAAAGTTAAAAGGGTAAAAAAGAAGCAATGATTTCACCGGTGGGGCAAGCAGGCTCGAAGTGATGTGAGTATGTCTTAATTACACTGGTATAAGATGAGTAATTTCCTCTGATGTTGATTACACAGGTTGCTAACATGACTAATGACTGATGATGTTATGGTCAAAAGTCCCTGTCATGTGAAACTACAGCCCAAGAGATGAGGGCAGACTTTAAAGGAGATCTTAGTCAATGTAATTTTTTAGGCATTTAGCATTTACACTAACAAGGGTAACTTAAAATGAAAATGAATAAAAGTGCAAGAGTCGAATAAACTGAAATCCCTCCAATTCCAACCAATTACCAGCCATTAATAATGAGTGCAAGGGACAAAACCCAGTGAAAACCTTCCTGTGACCCTGGAATAGTCATATACAATATTAAAGGAGAACTTTGTCAGAATTATCACTTAAGATATTTAGAAGAAGTGCTATCCAGAGTAACAAGTCGCTATAAGCTGAAATTCCAGCATCACCAACATTAGTTGCGACCAATAAAAAAGGAATGGAAGAATAAAAAAAGAGCCACAATCCTATCCTGTGTCTCTGGAACACAACAATAACAAAACAGAGACATTTTTCACTGTAAACAAGTCTCTGTTAATGCCAAGTAATCCTTTATCAGCCAGTAACAGGCCACGGGGATGTTGCATAAACACAATTTTGGTGATTTCCATTGTCTTACGTGTTTTGAAAGTGTACATGTTTATTTAAACACTGAGTGAGTTTCATGACCCTTGGGCTCAGGAAAACCCAATCAAACCCCACTGTAACTTTTCAAATACAATGGGTGTTAATCTAAAAATCGTCCTTTTCTTAACTGCTGATAAACTGGCACCAAGTTTTCATCTGACAGCAGTGATGTTCTTTATGACGAACACCGATGTGGATTATTTTTACCATGATGCCGTAGAAAACGGAGCACCCTATTTAAGAAAACAACCAATTGCTTATGTCTCTACCCTTGGGCACTGTCTCTGAGGAAAGTCTCTCTCTTTTTAAGATAATCAATCAATAGCCTTCAAGTTGCCATACTGGATTACATTAGCGCCTGCCAGCTTGTCAGCAGTAGTCAGTTGATATAAAAGCCCCATCAGTGGTTTCATGGGCCAACGCAGATTAGAGTAAGAGTAAGTACATTAAGAAAAGAGGAAGGCATGAAAACAGAGAACAAGAAGAAATAAAACAAACAGTTGGATACAATGCCACGCAGGGAAAAAAAGTGTTTCTGGCCTGACTTGATATTGTGTCAGCTCAGTTCCTTCTTTCTTTCCCTCATCTGTCTCTACATGTTTGCATCTCATTGGAAACAGCTGGCCTTGACTTACATAACTTCTAGTGATTATACACAGACAACTATAAATGCTACTAAAAATCAAACTATGAATGCAAAGTCATCAAACCAATTGCTTTCATATTCTCAGTTAGTACTAAAACAGCACACATTGCAGTTAGGCTGAATGTGTGTGAGGGCTGAATGCTTTTTTAATGAAAATAACCAACCCATTTTCTCTCAAGAAGGTATAAAACTACCCAATTGCACCAAATCACAAAAAGGAAAATCTCTGGCACTATACAATTCCACACGGACAGAACGTCGGAAGAACAAAAACAGTGTGGATACAAATCTTGAGAGGCCGTTGAAACAGCGAATACCTTTATGGCTGCTACATGTTTCAGTGTCAGGACCTGACTTGTTCAGACGGCGTGAAGCTGCCCCAGTGCATTTCATTGCTTCTCAGCTAAGAGAACTCTATTGCTGAAGTAAACGATCCTAAAACACAAATCATTACAATCTCAGCAAACTCTCCTCCCTACTAAGTCAACATGACCTCAAATATGCCTGAATGGTCACAGTTAAACCAGGGGTGGATGAAAGGAGAGGCCTTAAGTTCAAGCTTACCCACTGTACTGGCTCACACAGCTTCCCATATCTGAAAAGCTTGAATACAATGCACAGGTGAGCTCACATTCTCGGGAGAGCAGTTATTGTTGCTTGTCTGTTGTGTAGAGTCTTTTCTTGCAAGTGCCTTTTCCTCGTCGTCCTCTGTTTGTCCCTCTCTGAATGTTCTCACCTGTCTAAGGTGATGTGTGCTTGCCAGCGCTGAAGAGCACACCCACTGTTAGCCAATAACATCAATTCCAGTCACAGAAAAAAAACAAGCCTGTGTTAACCCCTGCTCTCCCAATCAAAACAAAAGATCTGTCGACTTGGGTGGTTGAATGACTTGACCTACAGGACTTCTTCACCCTAAGAGGGATAGTTCAGGTTTTTAAGAGACCTTTCACTATATCCATTTGGTTTTTGAGCTACTGGAGACAGATGTTATTAGCATTTGTTAGCAGTTCCAATTGGTGCATTTCAATGGGACAAAAACATTTATTGGAAGAATCATCTTTAAGCTAACTAGTAGTAGTAGGTAACTAACTACCTACTAAATAGTAAGTATGAGAAACTAGATTGCACTGTACATGATTTTTCATAGTTTTTAGCTTCACTGCTTTGCACTAGCATTGACAACAAATATTTTTTAATCTTGAAAACCATCTCAAAAACTGAAAGGATTTGTAGTTAATGAATATTTAGCCAGGCTGCTAACTATCCCTTTAGTGCAACTAAAGCACCTAGCGCCGTGCTTTTCACAAGCACATTCCTTGTGTAGACTTTGATTTTGTCACATCATCCTAACAAGCCGACTACCAACACCAAAGGAAGCTAAGAGAGAGGATGGAAGGGGCGGGCTGGGGGAGAAGTTTAGCTGTATTCTGTCCTCATGCCAAGTCACAACCACATGCCAATACCTGAGATAAACATGGAAAACATGGTGGAGTAACACTGGCGCTGATGTGTGAATATATACAGATTTTGTTCCTCATAGTGTTACTTCCACCAAGACAACTGTGTAATTTAGCTACTGATTGACAAGTTCACTGCTTAGACTGTAAGCAGCAGAGTCGTAAAAATGATAACTAACATCAGGCAAAAGGAAAAGTAGGCTGACTAGGGTAAAGGTGAGACACTTGGAAGTGTTAAGGCAGATGTGACCCATTAAATCTGGTCTGTATAGAGTGCGAGTGGAAGAGTTTGCATGTGTATGTAGGTGTTTGTACAATATGTGAATGTGTGTGTGTGTTTGTGTGTAACTGTACCGTTAATATACTGAAATGCTGAATTGTACCAGCAGCTTGATCGGATTGATGATTTCCAACAATTTAGGGATATGTTGTCAGAAATATAATACAATTTAAACCAAACCATTCCAAATTGCTATGCTATATTTTGTGGAGAAAAATGTTCTGTGATGTCCATTGATCTTTTATATATATTATTTTATAAAAGAATATTTTCAAGTACAACAACACCAATTAAAATGTTACCATGAGGGATGAAAGGAAATGGTAATGTAACAGGAACAATGTTCATGAGGGATACTGCAACAGTTCTTTACTGCTGATACCAAAGAAGACTAAATGTAGTACTGGCCAATACTGAGTGCCAATCCAATCCTTTTACTGATCATTATAAGATTTGGGGTGACTGGACAAAAAAATGATGGAAATACAATTTGAATTTCTTCATTAGAACGATCCATCATGCTGTGTGTGAAGAAAGTAAGAAAGTAAGAAACTCAACTTTGCTAAACCTAACTTTGCTTTGATTTATGACTTAAGTATCTGCATTGGTGCATATCCAGTTGAGAGAAAAGACAGAAACTTTTGGCAGAGAAGCAACTAGAGCTGAAGCTGGAGGAGGAGAGGAGACCAGGGAAGCTAGAGAAGAGACAGAATGGGGACGAGCTCTTGACAGGATGGAGGAGTGAAATATTTAGAGTTCACAGAGCTCCGGGCTCAAAGGAGAGAAATGTGAAGAAAAGCATGGTGGAAGAGGAGTGAAAATCACATGAAAAAGAAAAAGAGAGAGGGGGGAGCAGAGAAAGTGATGGTAGGAAGCTAAGTGCTTTGAAAACAACCCACAAGTCTAAGAGGGTGTGAGTGACGTGATGGTGGCAGAGATGGAGAGAAAGCAGAAGAAACAGATAAAGGTAGCGGATAAGGAGGAAGAGGAAGTAGAAGAAGCCAGGTGAGAAGGCCAACTGTTGGCATGTCCGAAATCTGTTGCGTAATAAATCCCAGCAATATTATCTCTACTGACCATGTTGTGAAAAATAGTGTGCAGTTTGTGAAAACATCAGCAGAAATGAAAGAAAGAAAACTTGTTTGGATTTGATGCTATATTATTTATTTATTTAATACAGAGTATGCTTGTTGATGCAACCTTGCTCAATAGGAAATGACTGCATAAGCTGCTCTTTGTTCGAGGTAATCAAGATGACTCAGAGGATTCATTGTTGAATCATCTACACGGTTGGGGTGAGGTTTCGGATGAATTTACTCAACCGTGCCCCTGCAAAGGTTAAACTTACCCCACTAATACATTACTACTCAGAACTAATACATTCTGAGTAAAACCATTTCTTTTTTTCTTAATAAATAGAAAGTGAATTGACTAGGACCTCTCCTTCAGTCACAGCTTGTCTCAGGTTTATAGTAGTTATAGTTTATAGTTGTCTTGCCTATTCCAATGTGTGTCAATATCCCTGCATGTTTCTACAACACTGAAAGCATCTGAACACTGTACCAAAACCTACTGATATGTAACATGGATTCTAAATGTTTGTAAAGACTTTGGATTGTCTAATTTGTTGTCTAAATGTTTGGGATTCCACGTTATTAACAGTACTTCAATTACATGAATTTTTATTGTTCAATGACCAATAGGTGTCCAATTTGACGGTGTGAGATTCATCTTGCACTGTGTGAGATAGCAGTAGAGAAAAAACAAAACCACAACTTGATTCACTGAGTTTAAATTTCGATATTAAGACACCATATATGTTATCTTCCCCTGACACGGCAGGAAACTACTCTAGAATCGAAGGTCAACAGCAGGTCACAGACAAATAATGAACTTATTATCCAAGAATAAACCAACTAGACTGGCATGTTTTGTGTGTGTGTGTGTGAGTGTATACGTGACACAGCATTTGCATTGCTGCCAGCTGAGTTGCTGAATGGAATCTGTGATCCAAAAGCAGTGATTAATAGCGGAGAACGTGATCCGACCTTTGTTGGAGGCCACTGAGCTTGGTGCCTGCTGTTCGGGTAATGGATGGCATTAGGGATGAGACCACGTGGACCGTACAGAAACACAGCCATGCAGCCCCGCTTAACAAGTTGGCAACATGCAAAATTATGATTGAATGCCTCTAGATTTGTGATGAGGGATCCATGTGACAGGGAGGGAAGCACCCCTAACATTTTGGAGGAGCAGCTGGCAAAGGTTGAGCAGCCTCAATTGAGCTGAGCCCCAAGAGGCACTGAAGGCAATGTGAGTGGGTGATGAGAATATGAGCACTGCATGCTAAATGGTTCATTAGACAAGCGAGACGTGGTGCAGGCAGGGTTGTACGATTTGATTTGATAATATTATTAATTCCACAAGAGACCTTGAACATAGAGGCTTGTTTAATAACATTTGTGTGGAAGCAATAAGTGCCGTAAGCATCTTGCAGTACCTTTGATTGTCCATGGGCTGAAAACTAATGGTCATTTGATGGCACATGGTTTCTTATGAGGTTAATCTTTCTACAGAACGTCAATAGAAGCAATACTGTCTTCTATCTAATAAAGGACACAATCCAACAGGTGTCACATCAGCATGCCCAGCAAAAAAAAATAAAACTTTATTGATCCTCAAGAGGAAATTGGATACTCTCACTAATTTACACAAAACATCTCTACCATTATCAAGCTAGGCTTTTGTTTCAATTATCTGAGACTCATCTGTAATGGGAGTACATGTTGTAACAGGTTAGTGAAATGTGCATGTTGCTTCTGCTAAAAAACCTGAAACAATGGCCACTGCTTTTGCTGGTGAAGCTCAACTGGCACTGTGAAATGCAAGTTTACGGTAAACTTAATAATGCCTCAGAAAAACAAAGTAAAAAAGCCAATGTTCTGTTTAAGCCCACACACACAAAGACACAAACGCAAACAAACACATGATGTTACCTATAATGTGTTTAAGTAGTATACCTAGTGTTAAGTCTAACACAAATCAGACTTGTAGTAAGTCTACTCTAACAGAGTAATTTGGGGGCACTGTTTGAACATAGTGCCTTCATGAGATCTTGGAAAATTACCTGATGCCCTTGCTGATGACATCAGCTCCTGCGGTGTGTGGGGATGGTGTTCGCCCCGGGCTCAGCGGTCTGGGTTCCTTGCTCTCCTCAGGCGTCAGCAGTGCAGCCTCTCTGCACTCCTCCACTCGTAGTTCGCCCTCTCCATCACCAGGGGTGCTGCCGCTGTCTGGTTTGTAGGTGAAAATTATGGTTGGCTTCTGGTTGGGATCCTCGGGTTTGGCCTCAGTAAACCAGTGATGGCGTTGGATTGGTGGTGGAGGCAGCATGTGGATGACTGTTCCATCCAGCCCCACCAATTTGCCCTTCTCCTTCTCCCTCTCCACCTTTTCCCTCTGGTCATCTTCGTCCTTCCGCCGGCGGAAGAAGCTCTTGAAGGAGATCCAGCGTTTGGGCTTGCAGCTTTCTGTCGACGTTCGTCTCCCCTCTCCTCCGCCTGGACTAGTTTCACCTTCACTAGGTCGTATGGGGGAGCTGGAGGCGGAGCTCTTGGTCCAGTTGCCAAAATGTCTCTGGAGGATGTTAGAGGCATGGTAAGGGGAAGAGGTGGACCTGGGAGGGGGGAAGGGAGCACTGGGCTCTGACTTGGGACTGGAGAGCGGGACGGCAGCAGAGGCGCTCTGGGATTTGGACAACAGCTTTGAGGGGGTGTCCCTCTTCGGTTTGGAAAGACAGCCGTCGGTTGTGGATAAGAGAGACTTGGGTCGGGTGAGGGTCTCTATGGTGGCGTCAGGTGGGAGAGCGTAGAGCTCCTCAGAACTGAAGGCTTTGGCCTGCACTGAGGGTGACTCTGGAGGAGAATGAGGAGGTTGGATGGAGGCCACAATCTGAGAAAGCACAGCGCTGGCCTCCTCCCGATGGCTCACCCCTGACCCAAAGGACAAAGAAAAGTCTGTATTACCCTCTTTACTGCAAGTAATGTCCCCACTTGTCTTGTGAGAGTGCATAACAGCATTGGGGCTGCTTTTAGGCAGGCTTGCAGTAATGACGAGAGCAGTGGGAGCATTTACTGATGTAGTGGGAGAGATGGCACCAAGCACGGTGGTCATCACAGTGCTTGTCACAGTGCTAGAGTCTGTAGTGGTTTTAGATTGGAAATTTGGTGCTCTTGAGGCTGCTTCGGCTGGAACCTTTGGCTCTTCAAAAGAGGCTCTCTCTGAAGTTCCTTTAGCAGAGATGGTTTTCTCTGTTGAGGAGGACTGGACACTCTCTGAGGATCCAATCTCTTCATAAGTATGGCTGGCCACTCTACTGCCTGACCCCTTTGGTTGTGGCAGCTCCCCACTGAGTCCCAGGAAGCTCTTGTACACAGCCAGGTTGTCATAAGCGCTTGGGTTGATGACGATCGGTACCTTGACAGCATTCTTGGAGCTGCGGGCATAGGCTGGCTCATCACGGATAATAATGGGGAAAGGAGGCATGCCTGCATTATTGAAGCTGTTGAACTTGATCTCTGATAAGTTGGGGGATTTCACAGGCACAGTCCGGGAGGAAGACAGCCCAGCAATGGGAGAAGTAGGAGCTGACTTGTGACTGCAGTGTCGAGGAGGGATGGCAGGGCCAGGCGCACTCCCAACCCCTAGATCCACTTTGGGGATCTTCTGACGTGGACTGGTGCTTGACGTCCACACCTCTTGGTAGCGTATGCTCCCTGGTTTCTTGCGGGAGTTGCCTAGCAAAGCTACAGACGTGGGTGATGTTGGTGAGAGAGGGGAAGATGGGGAGATGGGGGAGGTTGGAGACAGGGGCTGCCTTAAAGGAATGCTGGGGAATGAGACAGGGCAAGAAGGCATGGACGGGATTGGTATTTGGGATTTTGGAGTAGATTCTGGGATATGATCCTCTTTGTTGGCCATGGATGCTGACACATCCACTACTGTGTAAGGCTTACAGATCAGAGATTTCTCCAGGTTGACCACACGGTAAGGCTTAGCTTGCTCCTCCGTGGGACTAAAGCTGATGGTGACTGGTTGACCGGGAAGGGCTTGGGGCATTGGCACACCCTCTCTACCATCCTGATCCTCTAATCTAATGGCCAAGACAGCCTTGTGTGTTTCAGTCACCTTGGGTGGACTCAGTGCTCTGTGGATGGGGTCCTTCTTGGGAGGAGAAGTGCAGGGGAGGTGTGCCTTAGAAGATGTGGGAGAATGCAGGCCATTTCTTAGAGCACAGGGGGCACTGCTCCCACTGCTGGAGGTTGTGCGAGAGTCCTCTGGTAGTGATGAAGATGATTCTGGAGAAGTGGTGGACTCTGAATTTGAGAGGAAGCCACTGCCTTGCATGTCACCAGGTCCATAGGGGAGAAGAGCTCCATTGGAATCCATGGATGGGTATCCGTTCAAGATCTCATCATAGCTATCATCATAGTCCACAGCACAAATCCGCTGCAGTGAGCGGTTGCGTAGTGGCACAGTATTCCACTTTTTCCCTGCTGCGAAGGGCACTGGAGACAATGTGGCAGCACGGAAATTAGCAAATCGTGGTTGGCCACGCATTCGGATCTCCACGGCCAGTAACTCCTCATCACTTTCATCCCAGCTCTCATGCTCATCATCATCCCCTTCACTTTCTTCTTCCTCATCATCTTCATCTTCACTGGAAAACTCTGGGTAGCAGAAGCGACCACCCTCCGTGCTGATGATCTCTGTGCCATCACTAAGGGACACACGTTTTTGTGCAGCCCCTCCACCGCTGCTGCTGCCCATAGCTAAACAGCTTGAGGCTGGAAGCCCTCTTTCTAAGGATCGCCGGTATGAGCTACTGATCCGTCCCAAAAACAGGTCCTTGGAACCAGACAGGGGGCTGGGGCTAGGGCCAGGGCCCAGCCCAGCTATTTCCTTTAGGACATCAGTCAGTCCACTGTTGTTGTTATTTCCACTGTGGGACCTTGGGCTAAGCTGTCCATAACCCTCTATCTCCTCACCGCCATCCTCCCCTTCATTGTTGTTGCTGGGCCCACCAGGCCGTTTGCGGTTCAGTCCGTTACGATTCCAGACTGTGAAGGCTGATGTTTTGCCCTGTTCTCCTGCATCTGGTGGCCGTTGTAGGTTGTCCTCTGAATCCAGGCCTGCTGAGGAGCAGGGCAGCATCATAGTGGGCTTGACAGCGATGGTTGGCTTCTTGGCCACTGGTGGACGAAAGTGTCCAGAGCGGGTAGAGACACTGCCAGCCCTCTGGGAGCTGTTTGTGAGGTTGGGGTTGGCTCTGGCCCCAGGAGGGGGCTGACTCTGCTGCTGAGATGGTGGAGGCCTCTGCTCAGAAGGAGCCTTCCCTCCACCACTCTGGGCCACGCAGTGCAGGCTCTTGGGTTTGAAGCAGTTCTTGCACTCGCCTGGTTTCCACACGTGCTCGGTAAAGGTGCTGCAGGCGGACATGGCTGCTGGTCCAGTGAGGCAGCCTGCTGGGTCAGTGAACAGGAAATCCCTCCATGGAGCTACAGGCTACAGGAACAAACTCGTAGTACAGTGATGCTGAACACTATTTAAACCTCAGATAGATATTGGATCTGAAACGAGAAAACAACAGGAGACAAAATAACAGTTAGAAATCAGCCATTTAAAACATCCACTTGATTTTATTTGTCACAAATGTTTCACTTCAATTACTGCATAAGGCAATTACAAACTTATTAAATTACAAAGTCACATTCATGCAGAAGAAAACACCAAAATACTGAATTGAAAAGTAGATCCCACTGACAGAGACAATTACATTCATCCCTCACACTGTACACACAGCTGCACAGAGAGAAAGACAGACAGAGAGCAGTAGAAAGAGAGAAGGAGAAAAAGAGACAGAAAAGGTGTTAGATACAGTGAGAGAGACAGAGTGCAGCACTACTTTCTCTCCATTAGGTGGCAATATTTCTCTACTTTGCAGCCAGTCTCCTATAAGGCAGTGATCGCTCTGTCTGCTCCTAACCGACAACTGGACCTGTAAGTCTATGGGAGCAGAGGGGCAGAAGTGAAGAGGATTTAGAGAGTTTACTTTTGAATTACTGTCCTGTATTGTTGTAGGCTGTTTCAGCCAGGCTTAGGTGAGATAAAGGAACTGATATTGTCCCTGAATCAAAACCTCTGTCCTATATCCTATGAACAGCTACATGGAAGAATTGAAAAAAGATTCATGTTTACTGAAGTTTGACAAAATACTGTGGATAAGGAGGTTCTTTGGGCCCATTAAGAGAATAAGCTAAAAATACATTTTATTTAGACCTAGGACATAATGACAGGTAATGAATAAGAAATAGATTAGATTACATCTTGTTTCCCATCTTGCTTTACATAGTAAATTAATCTATGCACAAAAGAAATGGCCTTCAAATGCTGCACCATTGTAAGACAACAAAGAAAACAAAAATTGACATTTCACACTCAGGCACAAGCCCAGTCTCCTCAGGTTATCTGTACCAGTGTGTGTCAGACGCATCCTGTTTTCCAGGCCTGCCAGGTCACACTTTGTGGCGTCAGGAAACTACATCCTTAAATAATTTAATTTTTTTTTTTAATTTTTTTTTTTATTTATTTATTTTTTTTTTAAATGTGCCCTTTTCCCCCCTCAGTACCAAGTCCTCACAATTATGTACTCTTAATATCCCCTGTACATCACACAAACCAAAAGACCTCTTGGGTTATAATTTGTTATTAGGTGTTAAATAAGTGTATGGATGTATTGCTGCATATATTGGTATTCAATGAAGAACATGATGGGCTTTAACCCTTGTTGAATTGTCGTGTCTTAGTTCTACTTTAACATAATATCAAAAATGTTATTTTAGCAGAAGGGGAAAAAGAGAATACAAGTCTACCTACTCACATTCAATTACAAAATGATCTTCTGCAAAACGCTCATAGTGACATAAAACAAAACAGTTTTCACATGATTTCTACAACTGAAGCATCGCTCTGGTAGGTCTCTGAACGACAATATTATACTTTCAAACAAAGGGCACCACTGAAAGGGTAAAACAAAGTAATGAAAAAGCTGAACGCAGATAGGGAGAAAATGAGGTCAGAATAAAGTGTCACAGGGGAAAATATAAATAAAAGGAAGGAAGACGGAATAATGGGAAGACATTTTACAGGAATAAAATATTTGCTTCTCCTGAAATTATTGCCCTTGCCTTCAAGTGCAGACAATGTGAAGATAAAAAAAGATCTAGGTAGACAAAAAGGTGGAAGGAGGGTGACAATGCTCCCATCCTCATTGGTTGTTACTGTTGTCTTCCAGTAATTATACAACAGATGGGTTATGTTATGATTCTGATTCTCCCTACGTAGTCACATCTCGTCACTGCAGGCAAAACCCAAAATCTCATGAACACGAGCTCCATGAAACCCATTCAAAACATCCTGTGATTTTAAAATGCATGGTCATCACTGAAAAATGTGAATTCATTCTTGAATACATGAAAAGATTAATAATTAGATACAAGGTTTTCTTTTGACAGCAGCTTTGAAGCTAGACCACAACTAATCTTACAACCATATACCTGGGATCATATCAGAGGTATTTAGAAGGTGAAATGATTGCTGGCCTAGTATCAGGGGTTACTTTTATCTATTGTACCAACCCAATGAAAGGGTAGCTTGAAAAGCATTCAGGGTTCTAGTCATGTCAAACCTCTACTTGAGAAAAGTAACTGGCAATACGTTAAAGGCCTACATCTGCTCTAAAGCATGCTCCTTGCTACAGTCATCCATGGAAGCCTATTGAGACTTGAGTTCTTTCCCTCAGTCAATAAAACATGATTAAATGGTCTTTGCTACAGCAACCTTCCATCTATTGGCTGGGCTACAGGCTCAATCAGCCCTCTGGCAGCAGTGATTTGCCTGAATATACTACTGGATGAAGTGCACTATGAAACCTAGACTACAGTAAGGAAGTAAACTCTGCAGTAAACTTGCCTTTTGAAGATGATAGATCAAAGTAAACAAGTAATGCTTGCAAAAACATTTTACAATGGACTTGAAAATGCTGAATAGCTTAAAATACAGTACTGTATGTGAAAGGCGGCATCAACATGTTTACGAGCATAGTTGTCCCTCCATTTCTGATCCGCTTACTCGCACAATAAATATCCTCTTAAGAAAAGGAATCTGTCGTTATTCTGTCCTTCTACGGTTGACCCACACTTCAATCTCATCAAATGAAGCGAGGGCTATGACTCAGCGCATGTCTCAGTCTGCTCATCCATCTAACAGGGTCATGGGTGTCAGATCCTGTACAGAAGGATATCACTGTGACAACACCCTGGATCTACCCAGGGCCAGACACAATACAGCAGGAACTCCTGAATGAAAGGTTGCTGACCAAGACCCCTGAGCGAGGAAGATTTATCCTGTTACACTGCAGCAGCCACATCCTGACAGGAAACAATGACTGTAATTCAAACAATATAGTTCCAAACCAGATTTAAAAGCTGTGCATTACTGTGGCGGGCTTTCAAAACTTAAGGAGCAAGTGTGACTACAGCTCATAAAAATGAATTCTGTGACAGCTGGGTAAAGAGTTGTGTCTTAGGTGGAACCAAAGCGGTGTTTTGTTCAGTTGCCACAACAGCATCCATTATTTCTATCTACTATTTCTTAACTCCAGACTCCTGTCCTCCTTGCGACAGCTTAGAGCATAATATTAAGGGACAGTTTTAAGACTTTGTTTTTCCTCACAGCTGGAATGCAACTGTTGCACAAGTATTTCCCAAAGAAGAAAAATGTACAGCACGGCAAGGCAGAAGACAATGATGCATTTCTTGTGAAAACTGACTGAGATTAAAGGAATTACATTAAAGGAATACACCAACTTTTTGGGAGACTGGCCCACTGATCAACTCACCCGTTGAAAACACAGACACCAAAATCACCCAGATTGTTGGCACTTTAGACTAGGCAGTGATTTTGGTGTCTATGTATTCCTTTAACTACACTTGGATTTGTCCACACCAGACCATCTAATAATTAACATTTGGATTACATTAAATAAATATGTCTGACAGGAGTCTGGTTAGAAATGAATGTTTGAGTCTGGATCACATAAAATCAACCCCGGACAGATGTCTCCGCGGCGGACATGACGGCATATTTGACTTTCTCTCAGCCATCATTAAAATTCAGGTGTTGTTTTTATTTCATTTCCCCTTTCCTCCACAATGTGAGCTGATAAGAACATTGGTTCCACCAGACAGAACTTACTTATATTGAGTTTCTCATTCAGCCAAAGGCAAAGTGCCATGTCGTTTCTCACGAGACACGGCAATGTCTAATCTGGGATGATACTTATGCCTCCAGGACACTTATATACCCAATAATCCTTTCCTAAACCGAGCAGTCCAATGTTCTTAGGTGACATAGCTTGTAGTGCTGGTGCAAATCATAAAAATGTGATAACTCCAAGCACTATGCAGAGAGGAGAAAAGCCAAATAACCATTCTTTCTTATGTAATCATCTTTGTCATTTTCGTTTGAACATGAAAATGATTCTATCTGTGGTTGTTTTTTTCCAACATAAGTGTTCCCACTCATGGCCATCAGCCAAATAATGGACTGCTATTTTTGCAATATTTTCCTTATGTAACCAATATTATGTAACACCCTTTATGTGGGCTAAATCTTTTTTTTGTTAATTTCAATATAGAAAATTAGTTTCAACACAAAACACTCAAATATGAGCGGTATGTTGCATAAACGTGAAAAAACATCCAAACACTGGCAAACACACACACACACACACACGCGTACAAACATGCATTTCTCTGTTCAGGTGTTCGGGACTGTTCTGTGATATTGATAGTTTCTTATTGATCCATTGATCCATTGATCTTGTCGTGTGTCATGTGATCATGTCTTTGTGCTACGACTTTGATTAGAGAGATCTGAAGCAGCACTGAGACACCAGCCTCCAGCTACTATTGGAAGCCACGTGCACGCACGCACGCACACACACACACTTTCATTTGGATTTCTTTCCTCCAGCTGTTTCTGACTTGATTATCAAATACAGAAACTTGCGAACTGACACGTCGTCGACCATCATCTTTCATACTGGATACAAACTCTGATATCAGAGAGCTATTTTTTTTTCTTGAAAGTTTAGATATGTATAAAAGCATGCAAGCCTCATGTCTCTATAAATAAAACAGTACTCTCTGCTTGGTTAGCCTTGGTTAGCCTCAAACCAATTATCACCAAATTGCTAGTTCAGCATATTAGCGTCTCTGATATAACTGGATCCCTCGTGTACAAGAGCTGATGACGCTCCGAGGTAAGTGAATGACTATTCTTCATCAAAGATCTCATTCGACCTGGTAAAATAATAGATCCATTAATGCTCAGAAAGATCAAACAAAAAGAAAAAAAAGAGCCGTGTTTATCACAACCAATCCTGTGCTTCCCCCATCTGTTTTTATAGCAGCGGTGGTTGTGAGGAAATTTGGTTTTGGTTCCACATTTGTTCTTGATTTGGTACCAGGTTCTGAGAAAGTGGACACAATAATGTCTTCACTTGAACAAAGTGTTATATTTAATGCACTGATTCTTCACATTGGCCCTGTACTTGCTCATATTTTGGAGGTAACCGTGCTGAATTGAAAAAAAAAGTAGCAGTGATGGCAATAATCTTGCTGCTGAATGCATACGGAGGAAACACCAGATTTGATCTCCGGTGACAAATTAAGGGTATCAGTTCTGAATTCATTTAAGGGTATCATTGATCCAGAGAGCATACGGTTGGAGCACCACTCCTGAGGAAACAGTACACACTGATATGCACACTAACACTTCTTTCTGGAGCATGTCGTTGTAAGAGGCGGGGCTACACTCATCCTGCTTATTTTCCCAGTTGCTCCAGAGTCTCTCTTCATCTCCTCTCTCACTAACCATTTCTCTCCATTTGTCAAGTCTGTTTCTCTCTCCCTACCTCAGTGTCTCTCTTGTAAGGGTTGTCTCTTTCTTTGTCGTTTCTCTTTTCCCTACTGGCTTTCTTTCTAACGTCTCTCTCCATCTCTTATGTTTCTCCTCCCTACTGCACTCACGTTTTATTCAGTCTCTCTTCAGTGTTTTTCTCTTTATCTGTCTCCTCTGAGATGTGTTGATCTCTCTCCCCTCTGTCCC
>CABFOQ010036578.1:13508-28881 GCA_900660455.1 Gephyroberyx darwinii | reverse complement strand
TCTTAAGACTTCATAAGACTTTTCAGGACCTGCAGATATCCTGTAATGCACACAATAAGCACTTTTTTGTGAAGTGTATAACACCGGCACTGTATACACTTCTGAGTAGATGAGGTTACAATGAACCTGTTTTATTCACTCTTCCCTCCCTCCCTTCTCTCCATCCAGAGTTAGTTGATGTTTATGATGCTGTCTTTACTAAAATATGATTAGCCATAGCAGTAACAGAAAATGCCATGGAGATACACACATACATTCTACATTTGAGGTGTGTGTGTGTGTGTGTGTCTGTGTGTGTGTGTGTGTGTGTGTGTGTGTGTGTATGTGTGTGCATCACATGCATTTGTGTGCTCAATAGGTGGTTGGTATGCTGTCAGCTTTTTGAACAGCCAGTAAAACAACAGGTACCCTAAAACTGGAAAAAAAAAAGTTCAAAGACAAGAAAGAAAAAAATCTTTGAAGCTAACATCTTTTAAAGTTTGGAGTTTGGAGTTTAAAGTTTAAAGATGTTGCTGTATTTTAAAAGTGTTTTTATTTTTTTAACCGTCTTCATGAACATGAACTGATGAAAGTCAATGCATGCTATTGACCATGATGAAATATTACTGTCGCCTTGGTGCTAAACTTTTGCACCACATGTAAACAGAAATATATTAGGGTATTCAATGGGGTGATGTCTACCCAAACACATACACACACACACACACACCTGTGCAGAGGAATACACCCAAAGCGAGAGTAAACTAGATAACCGTGATCCTCACCGCACAGAGAATTGCAGCTGCTCTTTCATTTACGGCTGTTTTCCTGTTTCCTGTTTCCGCTCCGCCACCCAGTGTATTTGCAAATAGTCTATCTCCACTAAACTTTGCTCCATCCTAAACTTTAGATTGCCTATTTCCACTAGACTACTACACACTTGCTTTGTTCCTCCCTTTTGCCTTGACGCCTACATTTTCTTTTATCCGAGCTTGTCAATTTTCACCAGCCTATTTCTAATCTCAGCCGCTGGCTTCCCCGTACAACCCGATCTAGGCTCCCAACGATACCAGCAAGGGTAAGCATGACTTCTTGTTCCACTTGTGTGCTTATCTTAAGCAGATAGGCCGATTACCTTAGACGAGATGAGCACCCCAGACAGTCTAGATACGTGGCCAGCTAGCGGGCTCATGAGCATTAGCAGTAGCTCGATTATTAGGCTATGGCTAGCCCCAGCTTTAGCCAAGATAGCGTAGCCCCATTAGCAGTGGGTGACGAGTTTGTCCCGGTCTCCAGGCGTCAGAGAGCTCGCCAGTGCCAGCCGCCAGTTGTGTGGCCCGATCTGCCACCGGTGCTCCCGGTGGCTAATCATTTTACTGTTCTTGCTAGTCCCCGTGGCATAGCCAGGACCTGTGACCTCACTAGGAAGATGTGTTGGCATCAATTAATTGTCTCTGGCCCCTCTCTCCCTCAACCACTGGCTGGCTAGGTTTTGTGAAGAAAAAGGATTAGTCTTTTTAGATAACTGGCCCTACTTCTCGGGCAAACCCGGCTTGCTGAAAGCTGACGGCCTCCACCCTAATGGGTTAGGCGCTGCTTTATTATCTAGAAACATAGACAGATGTCTAAGAGAGAGGTGACACATGTCCCCAGAGCTTTGCGGGTTGCAGGCAATTAGAGAACCTGCCAGGCATATAGGTAAAAGTGGTGTAGTGTCTGCCAGGTTAGAGTTTACAGTAGATCAGACTGAGGCTGTGCCCCCCCCTCGCCATTTTTTTCCCATATCTACTGTCGAGTTATACCAGTCTGCATCTATTTCATCCTCTGGCAGCAGCATCTCTCGACCTCGAAAATTACAGTACAGTCCTTCCAATTAAGACTGTATCTTTCTCCCACCGCGCCCCCATCAAATTTCCTGCCAACCCACAATAAATTACAGCAATACTGCCATAAACATTGACAAAAATTCTGGCAGTACTGAACGCCTCACTGTGGGCTTCATCAATATAAGATCATTATCAACAAAAGCGGTGCTGATCAATGATCTGATTATTGAACATAATCTAGACATGATTGGTCTCTGTGAAACCTGACTAAAGCCAAACAATTTTCTCCCTCTAATTGAAGCCTCTCCTCCAAACTATCTTAGTTCTCAGGTTGCCCAGGAGACAAAAAAAAGGTGGGGGTGTTGCCTTGATATTTAACATCCTTCGAAGTCCTTATTCTGCACCCTACAGCTATGAATCTCCCGTCATTTTACTTGGGCAGTACTTTACCACCCACCTGGGCCCTATTCGCTCTTCTTATGAGAGTTCTTCAATTTCATCGCAGACTTAGTGACCCGAGCTGATAATATTCTCATTATCGGTGATTTTAACATTCACCTGAATAATTCCACTGATCCTCTCAGTAAGGCCTTCCTAGATCTTATTGATACTTGTGGCCTCACTCAATTTGTTAATGAACCAATGAACACCCTTGACCTGGTTTTGGTCCGTAGCATTCCTGTATCTGCTTTAATGGTCTCCTCTTATGTGCCCGCCTTATCTGATCACTATCTCATGAAATTTGAGATCGAATTGATCTGCCCACAGAAAATATATCAGCCATCGTATTAATGCTTCCACAGCCTTGTTACTTAAAGTTAAAACTGCATGCTTAACCCTCTAAAATACTCAAAGAACTTTTCCCTATCCTAGGACCCTCAATTCTCTTAATGATCAATCAGTCGCTCTCCACTGGCACTGTGCCCTCCGCCTTTAAAATGGCCGTAATCAAGCCATTATTGAAAAAACCAAACCTTGATCGTGAAGTACTTCAGAACTACAGACTAATCTTAAAACTGCCGTTCCTCTCCAAAATACTTGAATGAAATGTAGCCAGCCAACTTACGGATTTCTTGTCAAAAAACAACCTATTTGATACCTTTCAATCTGGCTTTAGATCTTTCCACTCCACCGAAACTGCACTCACAAGAGTGGTCAACAATCTCCTGTTAGCTATCGACTCCAACTAAACCTCAGCACTATTGCTACTTGACCTGAGTGCAGCCTTGTGTCTAGCCACTGTGTCTTTTACAACAATATGACCTCAGAGTGTTGCAATGTGGACTTTGGTGTGCCACAGGGCTCTGTCCGAGGCCCACTACTATTCTCTATCTATACGTTATCACTCAGTGACATAATTCACAAATTTGGCATCAACTTCCACTATTACGCCGATGACGCTCAAATTCAAAAATTAAAGGCCTGCCTATCAGAGGTCAAATGGTGGATGTCGCTAAACTTCCTACTTCTTAATGGCAACAAAACTGAGATGCTGATCGTAGGACCAGCTAACATAGGCATCTGTTTGAGAATAGTACTCTAAATTTTGATAGTAATCTCCCAGAGCCCATACGTTAAAAAACCTGGGGTTAAATTCGACCCCACCCTCTCATTCGAGTTGCATATTAAGACTACTAAAACAGCGTTTTATCATCATCGCAATATTGCCAAGATTCGACCCATGCTAAACAAAGCCAGACACAGAAATTTTAGTACACACCTTACCTACTGGGCGCACTAAAAAAACATCCTGTCCTCATTACACTGGCTCCCAATTCAGGCCAGGTGTGACTTCAATGTGCTTCTACTTACATGGCGTGGCACCGTCCTACTTATCAGATCTGATCAAACCATATAAACCGCCACGCGCCCTCAGATCACAGGAGGCTGGCTACCTGTCCATCCCAGCAGTCAAAAAGAAAACTATAGGTAACAGAGCCTTTTTATACTGGGCTCCCTATTTCTGGAACAGTCTGCCTGCCTCAATCAAAATGTTTTGATCTTTGTATCCATGTATCCATGTACAGCAACAGATCATCAGCATAAAATTTGATCGTATGTGATTTATTCCTTACCACTATTGATTTGCAAATTAAAATGGGGAGGTGGGACAACCTGTGCTGATGTGCTTATAAAAATAGGGGAGAACACTGGCTGCTTGTTAAAATCATTGCTGATGGTTCATTATGCAATGTTAATAACATATTCATAAATGTATCTCCAAAAAACATTTTCTTCATTGTATACATACATAGATAGGGCCATTTGAGTCTTTCAAAGGCTTTGTCAGCATCGACTGATAATAAACATGGGGAAGACATACTTGGTGGATGATGTGTAGCAGACAGCCTATATTATTGGATGCTAACCTGTGCTTAATAAAAGCTGTTTAGTCAGGGTGCACCAATGAGGGAAGGACTGTCTCAAGACGTGGAGCTAAAACGTATACATTTCAAAAATAAAGGTCAATTACTTGCACAGAGGTTGGGATCTTTCCCTTTCTTATATACTACAATGAAATAATAAGCTGGATTGACATCTCTGAGAAACTCCCTTTTATAGCTGTTTGAATCATTTCTAACATAATTGGGCCAAGGTCAGACCAAAAGGCCACGTACTTGTCAGAAGGGATGCCATCCCATCAGAGCATCATATAATTCCTTGTGGGTTATGGGAGAAAAGACTTCACTTCATTAAAGGAGAGATGAGGAGGCTATTTCATTATCAGCTCCATTTCTGCCAATAATAAAAAGGCAGCTAGCAATCTTTTAATCTTTTAGTGTTGAGGCCTTGTACAGTCCATGATATAGTGACTAGATTAGCCATTGCTAAATATATGTATGATTCTATTTTTATTTTGTAATTTCATTATCTTATGTATTAATATGTCCATTCAAGTGGAACCTGTTCCCATTCCTACTCCTACTCCACAGAGAGGGAGGAAAATGGTCACAGTAATCCATCCACATTCTAGGTAAGGACCCCTTTCTTGGACCCAACAACTCAACACCATCTGGTAGAGCTGTGACAGGAAGAATAAATACCTCATACCTACACCTCAACTGAAAAAGTCTGTTGACAGAACATATAGATTAAGCCTAATGAACATCCTGTAAATGATTCATTCATATCACAGGGAATTATAGTCAAAACACAAAAAAACACAAGAAAACAAAAAAGAGGAAAAGGTAACAAAAGAAAAACAGATCCAATTTTGGTACCAAGCCTATATGCATCATTAATTAACATTAATCCACTGAAGGTCCTATGTCTGGAAAACACCAGACTGTTTCTGTCCATTATGAAAATGGGTCAGAAATAAGATCATAAAAGGTTGACCATCATGGTAGAACAAATCTAGAACTAAATAGTTAGAAATTAGGACCACTCTGTCCAGATAGAGATCGAGATACTGTGATGAAATGAAATTATGGATCAAAGATTGTCCTGACAGCCTGTCATGGTGTAGGCCTAGCTAGGTATCAGTCCACCTATTGGGCCACATCTGTTGAAGACAGGTTTTTTGTTATTTCCAGGGTCGGCTTGATCTGTCCTTCATAGAACCCCATAGTATCCTCTGCTTTCCTGAATGCATCACTTATTTTATTGAAGGTAATCAACAAGTTGGCTGTAGTTCTGCACTCACATCAGGGTAGCTACTCAGCCTCGGGCCTTAGTACTGTAGCTTGCCTCCCACATGGCCCGCCAAGTGCTGAATTGTCATTTTTGATTCAATACTGTATAGCCTGGTTATCAGTGGTTGCCTCAGTCCCTTATAGGTCCAATGCGATGTCAGTTCTTCCTCTTCAGTTCCTTCTTTGAGGCCAGGGATACTTAGGTTATTCCTAATTTCCTGTTGTGATATTCCAGTTTTCAGTATCAGCTGTTTGTTCTTGCTTTGGAGAATCTTGTAGCTGGGCCAAGCGTGTATATCAGTCCCCTTAGCCTACTCCTCCAATGCCTCAACTTTGGCGACACAATCTTTGACCACAGTTTCAAGGCGTTTCAGGGTCGTCTGAATATGTTTTAATTTACTATCCGGTGACAAGGAGACTTCCTTGCGGACAATGTTTCTAATTAATTTTGCAAGCACTTTGGGGTCCATTGGAGTGCTATCTGTATGAGGCATCAGTGTTTCGAGCCCCAACTTTTAATTGGTTGCAGTAAACTTGCTCTTCGTGCAAAATAACGGGCCTCTCATAAGGATGTAATCCTTCAGCAAAGTCTAAGAAGTAAGCCATCTATTGCAATGAGTTTACATTTCGAGGGAGCACGAGGTATGAGCCAAGCGCCTTCACCGCATATCACTGGAAGTCAAACCCTGTATGGTGAGCCATGATCCCTGGGTTGGGCTTCATCAACTTACCATCATGAAGTAGAAAGGACACCAAGTCCTCTGGGTGTCCTCTTCTGGACACCACCTTCTTGAGGCTAGTTATGACCTTCAAAACACTAGGCTGGACATTTTGGTCAAAATCATTGTAGTAGCCTGCACTTTGCATTATCTGTGTACTGGTATGTCCAATCCATGTGAACAACATCCCTGTGGATGCCAAAGGCCTGAGGATGACAACGTCTAAGTTTAGTTTTGAGAAGCTTAGCTGTCCACAGTGGTGGATAGACACACAAACACACATATACTGTATATATACACATACAAACAGTGCATTTAATGCTGGGGTGTCGCGACCCGGCTCACGTGGTCTGACAAAAAGGGAGACGCACACACAACTGAATAAATAAGTAATGAATTTATTTACAACTAGACAAAAGAGAGGGTAGATGTGGGTGATGGTCAGTTATATCAATAGTGTAGGTGAGTGGTTTTGTGTAAGTGTGGCGAGGGGATGTTGGAGGGTGGAAAACAAAAGAACGTCCAATACGCTACACAAAACCAAACAATGGGTGCATGTGGGGAGAGAGGGAGAGCAAGGCAACTGGATGGAGCAGCTATTAAAGAGGAGACAACGCGGGCGCAGGTGTGTCTCATCAGTGAGCTGACGACTCCATCCACCAATCACACACAAGCAAAGCATACCAGCCAACAGAGAGCCCATGTTGTTGAATGTTGAATACACAAATGAATGATGAACAATACCGGGGGTGATCTATCTATCTCAGAGCCAGATGAATGCTCTTGACTGTGTGGTGGTTCTTTTGTTGATTGAGTTCATTCCCCATCCATAGAAAATGGATGGAAATACACATTTCATAGGCAGATCATTTCTTTCTTGACAATGCGTTTCCTACAAAACGCTTCGTTTACTAGACCAGTGTGAATATAATTACCAATTGACATTAAAAACTATGCATTGACCTATGAAAGAGAACCCCTGCCACAGGCTGTCATACGTTACAGAATGAAACCCCACAGGGAACATTTCTAAAGAAAAGAAATTTCTCTGATGCGGAGATCAAAATTTGGCCGCACACAAATTTTAAAAGTGGCAAAAAATCGCCTCATCGTTTAACAGTCAAAAAAACTGACAGCCTGCAATGCCTGCATTTATAAGACCTGAGGTGGTCAAATTACCAGTCAGTCAGGTGAGAAAATTGCAGCCATAATTGGTACGGTCTCACTGTTTGGGGTAAAGTGCAGTGGCAGTGGTGACAGCAAGGCCAAAGCTTGGCCAAATGCCAGTGGTCTTGGATGAATCTGAAGGTGCCTCTGATCCAATAAACTATAAGGACCACTTCAAAATAGAATATTTATTAAAATGAAGGCACAACATAATTTGATATGTTTATTTCAGGTAAGCCTGAACCGGGCCCCAGACACCTCCCTATGTCCACCCCAAGGCATCTGGAGAGGCAGTGAGTTCAGCCAAGCAGGGCTACAACCCAAAAGGCCCAGGGCAGCGCTGACAGAGGAGTTCCTGCAAAATCAGGAGAAAATATGTCTATTAATGACTGAGATTAACATGTCTCCGAAAGAAATCAGCAATAATCTTCAAGAAATTAAAAGATGTGTACCAAAATAGACGACGTTTTGAATAACTAGTCTGCATTGCATTCTGTGAATGACCTTACCACCTAGAACCTATTGATGAGATCGGGTCACATTTGGCTAGCTCTTGTGTGCAGCTGTGCTGGACGAGGCACAGTGTTGACAGTGTTGCCTTACCAGGGAGTTATTAGCCACTCTGTCAGGGGATATTCCTTGTCACCTATTTGTAAAGATAAACTTCAGTGGATGCATGCAGAACTTTCTTATATATGAATAATCTTACCAATGAGGCAGCTTGGCCCTGCAGTGCGCCTTGCTGCAGGTTGACACCCACCTTGCTGGTTTGGAGTTGTGTGTACCTCCAGGCCAACTGGCCAAGATGTTGAGGAACTCAAGTTTAATTGGCATCGCAAATGATACGTAAATTAATGGAGTGCCAATCTTTTGGGTATGTGTAATCGTTCACAGATGGTGCCCGTGAGTACAGTCAATTGTCCTGGCAACATTGGGAAACCTGCCAATCTCATAAAAATCTCTTTTAATAATAGTTGTGTATATATATGTAAACAAAGTGAGACAACAAAGAATGATTCCAGAGAACAGTAAACCTTGGTTTATACAAGGTAAGCATAAAACAGCTACAAACACTTTTACCTATGCTGGTATATGCATCAATATAGTGGCCATGCAGCTCCAAACTATATGAATCAACATATGCAGATATAGGCTTTACTGCATGCGTTAGGCTTTCAAAAGACTTCTGACATGCAACCATTTGTTGCGTGTTGTTGCATTTGTTGCAACCATTTGTTGTGTGTTCTCTTTGTGTGGCATCTCTGGCTTGCAGCCAAAGGTGCCAGCGTTGATCCTGTTGCCCCTCACTGTTTTTCTTCCTGTAGTGGGTGGCTGGATTCATGTTGGAAATGCTGAAAATATCCAGTGGAAGTTGACAGTTCTGGAGCTGACGGACTACTGCTGGGGGTCACTGCCTGCTGTGGAGATGGCTGATTGGGCCAAGGAGAACAGGGTTTTGAAGTATACCCTCTTCTCAGGAACTCAGGTCTCCTGATCTCTACACCGTTTGCTGTGCCTGTGACAGGAATGTCAAATCACGTTCCTTCATGGTCCAATCTCTGTGTGCATGGCTGTGTAATATTGGTACATCCACTACCAGTCACTGTTGGCCCCGAGCCTCTCCAGCCCCTGTGTCCAACCATGCAACTCTTACTCACGCTGCTTGACTGGTGATGGCAGCTTGTTCTTGCCTCCTTTACAGAGTCTCCTCATAAGTGTATTGTGGTTCATACAAGAATGGCTGAAGTGTGGATAAAATGTGGCTCATAAAATGTGGCTGAAAATGCTGTTCCTTACGTTTCAAACAAGCATTCCTCTCTGCAGCCACTGTACTGGGATTCATGACACAATTCTGACGTAACAAATCCTGAAACCCTGGCTTAGGAAACAAAATACCTGAGCAGAGTTGATATTTCCAATCGGAAATACTGACACGGTACAGTTGTCTTATTGAAAAGGAGGACCCCAAATCCCCTGCCAATTTTTGTCCCCATCACTTTCCAAATCAAAATTAAACTTTTAGGGAGAGCTACACACCACATAGTATGGCGAGGCAGATGAGCAGACAGACAGACATATGCATCCTCCCCTTCCCTGCCGTCTCACACGCACGCACACGCACGCAAGCACAGACACATACACACACACATCTCAGAAAACAAAATGAAAATTACTTACTTTATTTTATTTGCAGGTTGTCCTTATGCAAAAGTTTTGTGGCTGTGAAAGTTGCGTGGCGAAGCGAAATATTTTTGCAATATCGTGAATTTAACTGGGTGGCATGTTGAGTGATTGGACAGACAAGATGTCATTCCATATGTTTCACTCTTCCCCTCCGCCCTCTGTCAGTCAGCTGCAGCAGACGCTCTGCCTGCCCTTCGCTATGCTCTAATGCTGCCGATTCAGCCTGGACAGAGAAAAAATCAATAGAAAGCTGCACGTAACGAACATATACCACAGACAAATACTAAAGGTAAGGACAATTTCACACTTTTATGAAGACAGCGAATGTCACTTTCAAGGAAATATTTTGTAATCGTTAACATTATCTGCGGTTGTGGCTAAGTTAGCCTAACTAGCTTGCTAACGTTAGCAGCTAAGCTAACTGCATTGTTGCTGGCTAAGCTGACTATCCAGCTGGTTAGCATTTAAATGGCTATAAGATTAAGGATCTTCTGTAGTACAGCATTCAGTAACCTCGTGCATTCAACATGCACTAACGTGCCCAGTCCGGCAAAACTGATACCAGTTAGAAATATTGCTACAGGAGTAGTGTTGATAACTTCGCCGTTAGCTAAAGAGCCTGTTGGCTAACTTCATGTGGAGTCTTAGGAGTTCCCGGTGCCGCTATGTTGGGATTAAAAGTTGTTCTTCCCCCCACCCTATTTCGTAAATTCACAGAATGGCCGTGTCCGCTAAATACTACCCGTGATACCGACGAGGGAGGAAATTGGTAACTTAAAGGACACAGCATTTGAACTATTTCGGTATATTGAGTGTCTTTGAGGCCTTCTATTAGCTAGGTGGTTAGCCCGCTAGCCAGTGGCCAGTCAAATGAAAACAAAGCAGCTGTCAAACTGACACGTGTGTTGAAAATATGCACAGACAATTCTTCGTAGACTTGAGTTGTCAATTCCCTTTCATTTGAAGCTTTATTTGTGTATGTACTAACTTCATGTTCCGGGGTTTATCTGGCCTCCCACCGCTTGTTGGCCAACGTTATTAGATCTATAGGTTGCTAGCTTGCAAGGCTAACAGTGTGTGGGAGCATGTGAGGCCTGCCACAGCTCCCAGCAGGGTTCAGACTATTCTCTGGATCCAAAGTATGTCCTCCGGTGCTCCATGTTTTGAGCTGTACACATTTTTCAGCATTAGCCGCACAACGTCCAATGCTGGCCTACACAAGTTAGCTAGCTAGACATCTGTTTTCACCAGTAACATTGGCAAATTGTAACTGAACAAGCTAGTAGACCAACGCAATTTGCTCAGTGTTTGCATTTTTGTTGGCTTCATGACACTATTTGAATATTTTGCAGTGGGGGTCAATAGTAGAATCGAGAAACATTATAAATCCTACCCTTTTCTAATCTGTTCATCATTATTTTATTATTAATAATGGCCACTTATTATTAAGCCACTGTAACCCACTGATTTACTGAAAATGACAAGTAACTGCCTGACTATCATGTTCAGACGTTCCTTCTGCTAGTTGGTGAATGCCACATTTATGTTTAGTATATTACAATTTTATTACAATTTGACATTGTAAATTTATTAATAAAAAATGCTGTAATACTATAAAGACTATCCCATGACCTGTATTCTGTGACCTTCTCATTGTTAATAGGTGAAGACTTGAAGCAGAACTCAGTAACCCTTTTAACATATCCTATATGATATTGCTCAATTAGCTTTTCCAGTAAAATTGCAACAGCTTATTCTGTCCTTTTTTGTAATGGCGACATGTTTCTTTATAAATTCCTATTAAATGGCCTCATCGTAGAGTTGATAACACATAAAGGAGATGACACAGGCCCAATAATTCTCTTTAAAAAAAATCTACATTCAAAACTGCTGCAAATAATTTTCCATTAAGGACCTGCAAAGGGAACCATCCTCAACTGGCATGCGGAGTCTAACATTTCAATTGAGCTGGTGTGCCAAGCTCGAGGTCCTGTGCTCGTGGCAGATTTCCAAGGAAATATGTGTACAGCATTTTGTTAGTTCATCATTATTCATCATGTTGATGGTTTTAAAAAAAACAACAATGTTAGGAGTATGATGATAAAATCTGTTTTAATACTGTTTAATCACTTGCTTCATTTGCCTCAATTTTCAGCTTGTATAAATCCTGACTATCTCCTTTTAATCACAGCCACTTGTGAGCCACATGTCAATTGAACTCTGCTTTCTGATTCCTGAGGGCTTTAAAAATGTAGCTATTGAAAGTAAGTGTATCTGGATTTTTGACTATCCCCAGTGCACTTAACTGACATTATAATAATAAATCTAACATGTAATATAATAATGAAAATTAAATTAATTCATATCTAACTATCATAATTTATAAGGAGGGCAGTTATTTTGTCATAGTTTAACTGTTACCTGTTCCTGACAGCTGCTGACAAGTTTCCTATTCCCAGATGCTGAAGTGTTTTCTTATTCTTGCAAACGCATACAGCATTTTAATACTCACCTGGTGTGTCTTGATGTGCTTGATCCATTTATGTAACTGTTTTGCTCTCTCATATATCAAATGTTGCTAGGTCAACATAACCAATTGTCAGCTGTGATTTTTCTCCATTTTTGACTTAGACATGACAACAAACAGAAAAGTGCTATAACATTTACAAAAAAAAGCTGCATGTGTGAAAGGGGTTAGTAGCAAATCTTTAGTGATGGAAGCTATTTGCAATGTCTTTATCATCTGTATTGCCTATATCAGTGTAAAAGAAAACCCAAACAACCCACATGCTGTGTGTTGCTGTCTTGGGCCCCTTATTGTTGCTGCTGTCTCTGATATGATGGATAACAACAGTACATGCTCTGAAAGCAATAAATAGTTGATCAGCTGTGGTTCTTTCAGTCAGTGACAGTCCCCTGTGCCATGGCATCTCAGTGATGAAAGAGGCCTTCTGTCTGATTTCAGTGACTAATGATGGCCTACATGTGAGGTTTTCAGTAACAGCAGGACATGGTCAAGGAGCTGGCAGTCCATTCTCCTGCCTCCCAGGGTCAGGTGTTAGTCACTAATCTATCAGGTCAACACATACACTCAAGGGCATTAAGCCAATTTGCAAAGCACTCCACAAGGCAAGGTGTTCAAACAAGCTCAGTCCCTTCCCTCTGTGCTGGCAGTCGAAGGAGGTCTGAACACAGCGCCGGTGGTTCAGATGTTTTGTTCTATCCCAGAGAGGAAACATAATTATCTACCTGGTGGGGAAATGAGTGGAGGGTTCAATAAGCCACATTGAACTGTGGTGTTGCTCTCTCCATATACCTTCCTCTAATATTCTTCTGCCCAGGGTTTGCAGGCTGTCTAATCACATTAGGACTAATCTGGGCCTCAGTATTGTTTGCCCATCGTGTCTTCTCTCCCTGGTCTGTATCTGTCACGGGAATATCAATGGTGCTATAGTGCAAGGTGAACTAATGTCCATCTCACCACCGTCCCCAAGTGGCGTTTGCCAGAGCAATGCGGCCTGATCCTGCTTACAAACACAGCAACATCTCCTGCCCTGTTCGCCAGGGCCCACTTACTCCAAGCACACATGCTTCACTTGGGTTTAGGCTGTAGCATCTTTGGGAACAGCAAGCCTAGGCAGTCAGCATTTTTTGCAGTGTTTCTGGTCTCATTTTGCTTTCTCTTGAAGGACTGGCCTGTTGTAGTAGACTTTCATGACGAGAATGATTATGCTTAGAATTGAAAGCAAAAAAATCACCCTAAAACACGTGAACTCTGTTAAAGACAGCTATTGATGATGTATCTTGTATTTCTGGGTCCATTCTGTTGTTTGGTGGTGTGTTTTTCATATTCCTGTGATATATGGGCCAAACGTTGATGATGTGACGTTACGTCGAGATATTTCCAGTGCAGCTCCAATGGAGTTTAATAGGAGTAAAATTTCAACAATCTAAAATATTAACGGTAAATGTCAGGTTTTGATGTCAGTCACAGACTCAGAGAAAGTACTTCTTTCTAGCACTGACGTTCAACAATCATACAGGGAGAAATCCATTATAGAAGAGGAAGAGACACCAATTTCTCCAACAGTCTCCTCAATAGACCAGAATGACAGATGTGGCCTGATAATAGGGCTGGGCGACATGGACAAAATTAATATGATCATAAATTATTTCAATTATTTATCGACAAAACGATATCTTCTAACTTGAAAAATCACATGTTAAATAATTTATAATAACTTAATTGCATTGAACTGCATGGTAATATAAAGTACTAGAAGAAACGTTGTGTTTCTAATGATACTTGTGCTTATTGTCACTACATGCTTTGTAGATGATCCTGTTTTAAGGCTAGTTTTGTCTATATGTTGAGTTGTGTTGCGCAGCAGTGTTCACAGGAGCTGTCCGGTGATGAATGGAAAATTGCACCTGAGGCACAGGAGTGTTTCCCACCAGTCGAGACTTATATGTTTGGGCTCTGCCCTTTGAGTCCCTCTTGCTCTGTGTGAATCGTAATGGTGCAGCAGGTAAATGAGAATTCCTGCTGTGATGAGGAAGCAGAGATGCCAGCGTCCCCTGTGAAGGAAGATCACTCTGCATCCTCCCAGTAATAAAACACTGTTACTGTTAGGACAGGGATTACGACTTGCTGGCAGTGTCATTGGAGGGTATGGCCATAATCATATTTCCTCATTTGCACTTATGTATTAATCCCAAACATGGCCTAGTGTTTGCCTTGTAAAGTGTTTGCTGGTATAGGATTGCTAGTTTAGTAAATGCTAAAGCTGCAGGCAATGTGTGTTTTTTTTTTTTTTTTTCTGGGTCAGTGGAAGTTGGGATGTTCACTTCAAAAAGTTTTTGATCCTGGCGGAGTTGGTGCATTGCAGAGAGGCTGTAGGCCTACATTCCCCCGAGGAATGAGAAATGGAACCAGTGTCTACATCTGCAATTATTACATTGCCTCTGTCATCTGATTTGCCTCCATTCTTTTTCTCCACATCTTGTAAGTGGCTGGGAGTTTAATGTTTTACGTTAAATTATTAGCAGCCTTGTAGTTGTTTGGTTTCCCCATTCACTTCCCTGTGAACCTTTCAACTGAACTCTCGCGATTTGATTTCACCTGCACCGTGCTTCCTCCCCTTGCTACACTTTTTGGATGTTAAAGCAGGGCCACAGTCTTATTACCCTTAATCTCCACTCGTTTCCTACCTTTCCATTGGCAGTGTAAGAAATCTGACACTGAATATGGCTGAGCTTCCCCTTTGAGACGGACAGCTCTTCCATCCGTCCACCTCTGCACTGACCAACTGTGGGCTGTAAAACTATTAGACACTCACCCCCATCACTCTTTCACGGCATGTATGAAAGCTCTCTGAATCCAAACCATCCATCATCAGAAAAGGGTCACACCGGCAATTAAATTTCAACAATATTGAGGAATAACCTGCAGTGACCCTGCAGATATCATTTAGCACCGCATGCAACTGCTGACAGAGCACTGAAAGAAAAGGTGCACCATCTCCAAGATGGTAAGTCGGGGGTGGGGGGGTGCAGCCTTTTCAATTGTGCTGGCTGTCTACCTCCACATGAAGTTATATATTTGTTTTGCTGCCTGTCCTTCGCCACAGCTTGAATGAAATCTTGTTTCCCTTTACTAAGCCTCCCCCTCCCCTCCTCTCTACAGTCTGCCAAGCAGGCAGGGGGTCTAGCAGGTTCTGTCAAATCAGGGTAGAGGTCGACCGCTAGGACAAGACTTGACCCAATTTGAATATGTGCTGGCAAAACCCCACTATCTGCTCTCCGGGGCCCCTACAGAAGTGTTCGGCCCTATTCCTGCATATATTTCACGGTGCAGGGAGAG
>CABFOQ010036575.1:0-10146 GCA_900660455.1 Gephyroberyx darwinii | reverse complement strand
CACCTTTCATCTTTTGTGCTGCGTAATTAGGAAGGGTCAGGAACACGAGCAAGAGAGTTGACCGCCGTTTCAAGTGTTGGTGGTCCGTCCGTCGTAGGGGCGTCGATGTGTGCGGAGGCCAGCGACATCGAAGGACTTGTGAAAATAGATGGACGTTGTCTTTAGGCTCACTACGCCCCGGCTATCAGACATAACATGAGGATGGCTGACATTCCTGACCGGTTCATCTCTGGGAGTCTGATCAGGCAAGAAGAGTAACACCATCTCTCACAAATGACTTTTGCTGTCATTTATCCTGGTTTGTCAAATTGTTTTTATTTTTCTGTCAAGATGTTTTTAAGCTCCTTTATCACTCCTTACTTACTTACCTACATACTTTTTTTCCTCATCTCTTTTCTTCTGTGTTTTATCAATCATATGTACTGATAAACTAAACTTTGCTAAAACGGGGAATGGTTGTTTCAGTGAGTATCAGGAAAGCACATTTTTCACTGAGAAAGTATGTCAGACTTTAGAGACATGGGAAGACAAATCTGCGCGCTGCCTTGCAGAAGTGTAATTTTGTGTGGAATTAATAATTTCCTAAATAGTTTACAGATGAGGGAGGGGGTATGACACGCAACCAAGGTTGTGAGTCAGATTCACATCCATGACATGGCAAGTACATAGATGCCTAGATGAGATACATAGATACGTAGGTGCCACCAGGACTACTCCTTTCACTCCTTACCCATGAGGCATGTCAGGCTATAATTCAGTCCTTCATACACTTCTACCTATACACAGTAGAAACCTTGGATGTTAAAGGAAAGGGGTTCATTGATACACTGATAAGACGTACACTCATCCACATTAGGCACTGACAGTACATCTGCACTTCCTTAATTAAGAGGCTCACCTGAGCTCCCTGCTGTGCCGTTGCTGTAAAGCGAGGGTCTGCTGGAGCTGTGCTTGGCAGAAGGCTAGGAAGCTGCCTGGGGGCAGGCTGCCTTCATGAACAGCAGGGGGCAACGGAGAGGAGATTGTCTCCTGGCCATCCATGGATCTCAGGCCAGGCACAGCTTTCTGCAGAGTGGATCTGGGAAGGAAAGCAAGCTGGATAAAATATCAGTGGTCAACAAGGCAGTGCTCTGATGCCCTCATTTTTTAGATACCATGATATTAATGCAGTCATTAAAAGTGACGTACTGAAACGTGTTTAAGACAAAATCACCTTAATTTGACTGGATCTCCAGACATCATTGGATTTCATGTTCTTTTCACTCCCGAGTTAATTCATTTATACAGCTATTATTTTGGTAATTTCTTAAGCCAAGGCTAAACATTGACACTGATTGCTTGTGGTATCAGACTGTGCTAACACCTGCATCGTGTTAGGCCTGTATTCAAGCAGCTCAAGCTGAAAGCAGAACAGGCCCTGATGTCAGCACGTTCACAGTAATACTGACAGTCTGACGCCTCGTAGCGATATTAAGGACATTTTGGGGAAATGTAAGTAGGAATTTTATTCTAATATTATATATAATGCCTCAACTGTCAACATTACAATTTCACTCTTCTCCAATAACTATAGCATTACTGTAGTATTATTACCGCTATGGAAAGAATTGCATACATCTTGGAGTCATCATTCTCAATCTGAATTCAGAAAACTGGCTTTGAAATTATTGTTAAAAGTTCAATTAAATAGCATTCACATTCAATTTCAGGCTATTACGTTTTAAATTGGACCATGCACATAAAATTATGAAAATGTATTTATTTAAAAATCCATGTTTTGAATCTATTCATGCACCACATTTAAGTTTCCTCTCTTCTGGAACTAATGTATTTCCATATATTAAAGACAAGGTAATGTTTAAAGTACCATCCACCACAACAGTGAATAAAAGCATCTCTCTGCCTCCAACAGTTTGTATAAACAACACAATATTCAAAGGAGATGAGGGGAACCAAAACGATGTTGACATTTTAGACCCGGCGGAGACAGGAGAAATTTGCAAAATGAGGGCTCTAGTTAGAGAGTGGGATTCTCTCAGGGCCGAGGAATGTGACAACATGTTGAGCAGGGAATCAAAGCCTCAGGATGAGAGCTCTGGCCTTCAGGCCCGGGCCAAGGGGCACCAGCAGGGTAAGACCAGACAAACATGAATCTCAGGAAAGAAAAGGAGCTCTAAATAACGGTTAGCTACCTACCAAAGAAGCTGGTAAATAGACAAACTTAATCAGCCACAGCAAAAGTTGTCACTGTGAAGACATTGGTTGCCCAGTAAGAAACAGCTCGGTTGTTGCAATGTGGCACTAATATTGCCATGGGCGGGGGTTCAATGGGATGAGTATAACAATAAAGCACTTTAGCTCAGTGGGGAGAGTTCAGGGTTAAGGGTTCAGCTCCCACTGGGGCCACCCATGCTACATTCTGGTTTACATGCAATTAAATCAATGGGCATTTGTGCACTGCACCCCTTATCTTCTAATACTGACCGGACTGATCTGCCGGGTTCTGCGCTGGCTTTGCAGACTGAATTCATTTTGGGAGAGTAAACCATATTGTATCTTTTAACTTGTATATGCACTCATGGAACTGTAAGTCACTCGGGATAAAGTCCTCCACCAAATGCCATATGTTAGGTAGGAGCAGCCTTAAAAGCAGAGGGGAGCCCCGACTTACTGAGAGTCTGGGGGAGAGGTAACCGTTGCCTGAGGCTAAGGATGTACAAGCTGAGGAATCCCAGCTATCTGCCAGAGAAACAGACCCGGAGCATCAGCCAACGGAGCATCGGCCAAATGCGGTCCATGTTCAGTGGGAAAATATGGAACTGGAAGCTCCATGGGACGTTGGGGAAAGGCGAAAAGTCTTCGAGCTACAAAGTCGATTTTTTTTTTTTTTTACAATTTGGGGTTTTCAAAATTGATTCCTGGAGCAACTTATGAATGTTAAAAAAAACATGCCTGCAGTGTCACCAGAAGAAGATGAAACATTTTCACATGGATTCAAAATGAGTTTTTTTGTGTGTATTTGAGTATTTCTTATTTTATATCTCTTCATCTGTATATGTCAAAGTGTTTCGGCTATAATAGATTCTTTAAGGGTAGGTTTTGCTGGATTACTCAACACACAGGTCCATTTTGCTGTAATGTTTTAACTGTTTCATATGGTTAGACCTTGTACCAGAGAGAAACCAAAGACTTCAATCAAGACAAACATAAACAAAACTAATGGATTAATCTTGGCGCCACAGGTGGCATTATATTTTGGTCCATCCATTGGACCTTGAACCCTTTTGTTCAGATGCGTGTAAAGAATTTAGAGCCAAATCAATGTTTCATACTCAGTAGTCAGTGGCAGGCAGAGTTTCCCAACCCTACCTCCCCCCGAGACAAAGACATGAACGATCTGTGTACTGTCAGAGTAACAGGGTTTTGATGTGGCCCACTTGGTCTCTGCGACACAGATCAGGATTAGATTCCAACCCCGCAGGCATGTTGTGTTCAAATGAAGCTCCAAACCCAAATAGGACCTTTTGATCGTTACATGGGCTCAACGAGGTGGGGAGTGTAATTGAATTCAGAGGAAGTTCTCTCAGGAGAGCATAACGTAGACCTATGTACAGAACAATTAGGTGCCGTGAGTTGTTGAGGTTTCCAACGGATCATTCTCTCTACAGAATTGGTGAAATTGAGTTTTGCTTGAAGTTTCGGAGAGCAGAGGACTTTGCCTCGATTGGTAGCTTATTATAGACTCCATACCATCTCTGTGGTAGAGACGTAACAGTTTCCATGTTCTCTTCTTAACGTAATGCATTTCTTTTGTTAGAATGTTATTAAATTGTGTATTTGTCAAGACTGACTACAAATTTTAACCCGAGTAACTGAAACTCATTATTGTGCAAAATGCTCTTTTAAGTGGGCTTCATACTATATGGGCCTCGCACTGAAGAGATCATAAAACTCCACTGGGATGTGGTGAGACCTTTTGTCTTTCCTAACAGCTCCATCAACGTTGCCTATAGTTGGACTTTCATTTGAACCTTTCTTAAATTGAAATAAATTTCATCCTCCTCTCTGCTAGTGGGAAACACTGTTCTTGGCTCACATTCCTCCAGCTGCATCCTCCATCTCCAGCCTGTATGAACGCAGACCCGTATTTCATTTAGTGAAGACTTCCTCCAAAACACAGCCTCTTAAAGTGGCCTGATTAATCAGGCCCAGCGCTTTCTTCTTCTTCCCCTTCTCCTGGATCAGGGGCTGCTCACAGCGAGTGTAATTCTCAGCACTTGCCTCTTGGTGCTTTAGTTTAACTGGTGTTATCACTGGCCTGGGATGAAAGGGCGAGGGCATGAGAGTGGAAATACAGGGGGTTAATTCCACTGTTGGCATTGGAGGTTAGGTAAAGTTCAGTGAAATATTAAGATCGTGTTTCAGTTAAGGTTTAGACGGGAAAAATGTCAGCAGGTTACCCTTATTTAACCCGTGTTTATGTTGACAGGGAAATACAACAAGCAAATTGAGAATTTAGACAAAATAAAAATCTATATTAAGATCCAAATGAATTAAGCTACACGCTCAATCTGCTTGCCCAGTGTCAGCAGGTCTGGACCATGTAGGTCAGCAGTGTATTATAACATGTTCAATAGACAACTGACCACAGGCAGACATGGCCATCTTCTATTACAGAGCCTGTTCTCAGTTATGCTGTGGCCAATTTAAAGCTGCAAACTCGCAGTCCGCAAAATGACCACTGAAGCCTCATAACTTTTGCAGCCTAAACGCTGTTAGATAAACACCTCGTAAAAGAATTTCCTGAAACATTGAAACATTAAGGGACTAAGATGGATGGATATGAGCTTTTCTTTCGGGGCAAACAGAGTGTCATTTTTCATATTTTGGACATTATGGTTGATGAGGCCCGGTTTCTGAAAACGGGTGTGAGTAACTCTGAAAGGAAGCCAGATAACTTTCCGAATCTGCAACAGCTTGACATCATTGTTAATGACGGGCTGTTAAAAGCATAAATGGCCGTTGCATATTTTTCACATCAACTCATTGCATCTGACTTAACGGGGACACAAGGACAATATTTTGGCGCTATAAGTGAATGAGCAAATTGAACACTGAAATGATCATTTATTTTTCTGTTGAAGCAATATTGGGGGAATTACATCCACTTAGTGCGCCGTACGTGTGCACGGATATCGGTGGCACGTTGGCGTAATCCAATAGCGGACGCGGATCACGGTGCTAATCCATGGAAGCGGACAGGAAGGCCCGCGTTCTGCTGGAATGTTTAGACTGCCTTAGCCAATGGCCCGGTTTTATAACAGAGGAATATTGGCTTTTCACTGGTATGTTCCTTTGAACGTCCATCACAGCTCGGGATATTCCAGAGCACAAAATTGAACTAAAAATCTAAATTTCTATGAAATTGTGCAACAGAGGAGATCATGTTAGACTTGCAGAGGTGAACAGACGTCTAGAAGATTAGAGAGGAGCGAGTGCATTCAACTCAGCTTCAATCCTGGTCTTCAATCCTCAGGAGTGTTGCTGGTTTTCTATCCTACCAGGTAGCTAATGGCAATTCATTAGAGTACACAGCTAGAATGAAAACCAGCAGGGCTCTGGCTCTCGAGGACTGGGATTGAAAACCACTGTTCTAGAGGATATATACAGATGACATTATTATGGATTGCGATCCTGGAAAACGCTAGTCCCGTTAAATCGCTCAATGTCTCCCACCCGTCATTATCCTCACCTCCACACGCTCTCCTGCTGAAGAGGATTCCCCGTGAGGTGGACCTCTCGCAGGAATGGACATCCCTCCAGGCTCGCGCACACGTCCCTCAGCTCTGCAAAAGAAGCAGAAAAATAACTTCCCCTTGTCAATGTCTATTTTCCAGCCTATTCCTCACTTCCACTGGTGTCTAATCTTGCTCCAGGGGGGCTACATCAATTGGATGAAATGAATGGAGATGCGTTCCAGAGACGTGTGACCTTATGCACATTATTCCCATTGACTCATATACCACGACCGCTGGCAGAGAGCCAAAATGAAAGCAGCACCGTTCTATAAAATAGATGGAATTGTAAGCGTTTGCGTCTAAAACGAGGTAAATTTATGGCTATTGTAATGTCTTTGGGAGAAACAGTTAAGTGAAATCAATCTGTGACTGAGTGGGAGTAGGGGAGTGGAGAGGGAGAGGGAAAAGGCCTGTGTGAATACAGATGGAATGCAATGAGAACTGAAAATGGTTAAGCTGCATTTTCAATGTCTGAATGCATTTAAAACAGAGGCCTGTGGTTGTCACATACTGGTGGGAAAGTCAGCAAGAGGAGATGGGCTCTAGGAGTTGGTGACACTGCTGCAGAACACAAGTTTTGAATTTGTTCGCTGGGATGATTCGTGCAAACTAGATTGTTGGCTTTTCTTTCTGAAGAAAAAAAGCTGATCCGTGATTCGTTCGATCCAGGCAACCTCGTACCTGACAGGCAGTTGTGTCGGAGATCCAGATTCGCCAGCGACACACAATCAGACATGGAGGGCAGCTGGGTAATACTGAGAAACACAGAAAGACACATTATAACCGTGGCAAATAGACTTAAAGATAGCTAACATGCATACTGCGGTTGACATAAAACACTGCCTTTGTAATTTAGAGTTTTAAGGGAGTCATTAAATTCACTCATGCACAAATTACCATTTAATCTTTCAATTCAAGGAAGAAAAAGAGCAAGAAAAAAAACTGCAGCTTCCTATTTTTTGCTGCAAAAGAAGAGATATTTACTATGTGGTGTTTCTATCAAAAACTTGGCTTCAGGCAAGGAAAAACATCAAGTAGGATTTGAGGAGTATACCTGTTTTGGGCTGCAGAGAGGAGGCGCATGAGGGGGAGCCAGTAGGCAGAGAGGCCCTGCAGGGAGGAGATGCTGTTGTCGTCCAGATGCAGCTCTCTGAGGAGGACCTGGTTGTTCAGACTGGGGGGCTGACGGACAGGCAGGGTTCAGAAGTCGTGGATTTAACCTGGGCACACCGGGGGCTACACTCTCCTCACTGAACCAAACACTACCGCTGCTGGTCCAGAGGTGACTAACTGGCCTCGTCCGTCAATGTCGGTTGTTTTAGCCCCGCTGTGTAAGCGTCATCACCATGAGCCTCAAGTGCTGCTCTGCTGGGAGGTGCTGAGGATCTAGACATTATCTACTGCCCAGCCTATCACTTTTGTTCATGCACATTTTTGTATGTGTGTAAACCATTTCCTGTGGATAGCTTAGACTTTTTTTCAACATTTTTTCAAAGATTACTTTTTGTTTGTTGGACAGAGGCAGTGTAGAGAGACAGGAACGATGTAGGGGTGGGGTGACGTGGGACAGGGGTTATAGGCCAGATTCAAACCCTGGATGTCACAGGTACACGGTATGCGCCATAGCCAACTGAACAAGGACGTATCATGGGCCTAATTCAACTAAACATGTGATGGGAGGCGGCCCATCACATGTTTAGTTGAATTAGGCCCATGATACAACTAAACATGTGATGGGAGGCGGCCCATCCTCCTCTTCCTTGAACATCAAAGGAAATTCTCTACATAGGCAATCTCCCAAAATAGCACAAGGTATAATCCCAAGTCAAACCCAGTGTATTAGCAAATAAACTCACTCAGTTAGCTACTGTAGCGTTAGCTGCTTTTACCTCGGTGAGGTTGTTGGCCCTCAGCTCCAGGGTACTAAGCAGTGCACAGTTCTCCAGACCCTCCACGCTGGTCAGGTGGTTGTGTGAGCAGTCCAGGTGGAGGAGTGTGTACACCTCCCTCAGTCCTTTGGTGCTGATCAGCTGGTTGTGGTCCACTGATAACCTCTGCAGTCTCTTCATAGACTCCAGACCAGCTAGCAGTAAGAAGAAATAGAGCAGTCACTTATTCCGATTGCAAAACAGTTCAGGGTGAGTCTGCATATATATTGCATACAAAGAGTATAAGCAATATCTTAAGATGCTAGTTGAGATGAGACCAGCCAAAAGGGCTCCTATACATATGATATGAGTTGATGATTCAATTTTAGAGGTGAGCCGAGGCAAAATATTTCAGTAAAGGCTGAATGTACAATTCAATGCATTTATCTTCTTCCCTGGCCAATATCTATTCATGACTTCAGCCTCGCGGGCTCAGTTTCATGACTTTAGCCTCGCAGGCTCAGTTTTAGTATAGTAACAAAGTCACATTTCAATACATATTGTGGTACAGTGAATGGAATGCAGGGTTGGAAAATAAGACAGATGCTGCCCTCTAGTGGAATATTGCAGCTATGTCTGGAGTTGGATTAGACACGTCAACCTCTACAGGTCCACAGGACATCCCCAGCACCTACATCCAGCACATTACCAATCACATATAGTGTCTAGTTAAACAGACACTCTACAATAAACACCCCTCCCACTTTATCACTTGGTCTCAAAACAGATGTATTTTATCTAGTGTTTGAATATCCTAGTTATCAAAGCAAATGTTTCACAAGACATTGTGAATTTTGGCAGGGCTCACCAATGCGGGTGATGGTGTTGTACGAGAGCTCAAGAACATCCAAATTCACCGCACCACTCAAACCATGGATGGATGTCAGCTGGTTGCGGCTGAGTAGAAGAACCCGTAAACTGGCCATATTTTCACAGTCCACAAATGTGATGTTGTTTTCCTGTAACAAAGGGAATGCAAGGTCTCAGGACACTACAAATCCTATTCTGATTACCAGTAAAACTATCAGGCATGAATTATGGGGCAATAAGTACAATGTTTACTTCCCAATAGCCCAAAATGACCATGATATATGTGTGCGGTGGTTTAGTATCCACCTGTACATCGATGTAGCAGAGCTCTGGACACTGGCTGACGCTGTCGAGGGCTTTGAGGCCACAGCGCCTGAGGGTGAGGGACCGAAGTCGCCGACATTGGGCAAGAGTGGAGAGGCTACAGCCAGGCAAGTCCTCCAGGGTGACGGTGGTCAGCTAAAACAGAGGCGGAGGTGGCATTCAGGGATTTTCCTGGCTTTTTGGAAGGGTTAGGTTGCAAAGCTGACATGGAGTAGTGTTGAGCCCACAAAACAAGACTGTTGGGAGCCTTCTGTCTAGTCAACGGCCTGCCCGACATGATCAGGCTAGCCAACAGTTTTAAATCTGTATTGTTTTGATCCGTATTCTGTTTTTACTCTTTCATTATTCTTATCATTTTTATTTTTTTACTATTTATCTTCTTAAGTACTTTGTAATTCTATTTCGACGAATGCTCTACAAGTAGTATTAGATCATACTGAAGTCACACTGCCAGGAAATGATATCTACAATATTATGACAATATCGCACATTTTAGTTGATTGATTGATTGATTGATAAATTGATTCATCTGTAAAGGCCTAAGGTATCCCACAGTTTCTCCTACCATTGGTAATTCATTGATACCATGGTCTAAATCAGAGTTCCTCAAATCCGGGCCTCGGGGTCCAGAGTACCGCTGGTTTTCTATTCTGGCAGGTAGTTTCCATTCTAGCTGTCTAATCAGGGATTGATTAAGACATGGGATGCCAGGGGAATGCAGTTAACTTCCTGGTAGGAGAGAAAACCAGCAGCACTCTGGACCCCGAGGCCCGGATTTGAGGAACTCTGGTCTATTCACATAAAGGGTGAGTTGACCAAGGGGCCAATTTAGCAAAAAGTTGGTGTAGTCTTTTAAGGAACAACAGCAAGAATGAGGCAAGAATGAGTCAACATGACAATTCATAATAAAATAGATTTATTTAGTGATTACTTCAGTGCCCTGAATCACAATGGTTTGCTAGTGGACCTCAAATGTTGAAAGTGCAAACAGTTTATCTACATAATTTGACAGTACATGTTAACCATCTCAAAATTAACATAAATAAGGAAAAAAGGTAATCATTTCACAGAAGTATATCATCCAGTTAAATATCACTTTTTATATTTGACCAAAAACATGTTCCACTTGGTCTAAAGGAGGAGTCTTTAAAAATAAAAATACAAATCTGAATTGGCAGTGATACTTTGAAGTCAAAGTGTGCAAAATCAGAATATTTACATACATACATGCAAACACACACACACACACACACACACACACACACACACACACACACACACACACA
>CABFOQ010036569.1:48859-68611 GCA_900660455.1 Gephyroberyx darwinii | reverse complement strand
CGGGGGGTTCTCCTGTCTCCTTCCTGCCCCTGGGAGCTTCACCCTATGGCTGGATACCTCTTGGAGTCTACGCCAAACCTATGCTCATGCTCATTTCTCATGTTGTTCAGAGGAGGAGTAACCTCACCTCAGTCCTTTCATTGTATGAAGTTTTAAAAAATAATTAAAATCCAATTGGATCGGATAATTCTTATACTGAGACACTAAATGCTTGTTTAAATTTACATTTAGCCGATGCTTTTATTCAGAGTGACTTGTAATGAGTGCCAGAGTTGAACAAGGTTACATCTATATCAGCAACATTACAGACAGCTAGGAAGTAAGGAGGGCAAGGGTCAGAGCCACGATGCCCTGAGAGAAGTAAAGAAATGTTACTGGAATTAACTAGAATTATCATTTATGATCACTCTTGTCTGTTGCCCCTCCAACACACACACACACACACACACACACACACACACAAACACACACAGTTTTAACCTTTTGAAGTATAATGTATGAAAATTACTTTCTACGCGATAACATGCAGCACCTGTCCACGCCCCTTATCTCTCGCTGTGTTTTGTTTATCTGCCTCCTCACCGTTGCTCTCCATTTATCGGTTGCACTGGCATTCCTGTTAAAGCATCCCCATGGCTCGTCTCTTGGACGATGATGGACACAGGTGGTCAGAGAAAGTGTTCACATGGCTGAGACCAGAGCGCTGTCCTGGGGCTCTGGCAGTGGCCTTGAAGGCTTATCATCTCTCCACAGAAGTGCTCTTTCATGCTTTTGATCTCGTATGAATTAGTTTCTCTGGCTTTTCTGTTGAAGCAATTTTCCTCTCCGCCCCTGTCACAGAAAATCCCAATGGCCATGGGTATGGACAGAAACATATAGGAGTGTCATTTCTGCTGCTCTTAAGGCTGTGGCTCTGACCTTGATTGACAATCATATGGAGTTCATAAAAGATAGAAAACAGAACTGTAACCCTTACAAGGAAATAATAGTAGCTCAGGGTATAGACATCTGCAGAGATTAGCCATTCCATACAACAATATCTCCCTTCTCCATTATAGTGCGCCACATTGCAAACTGATGATAGGCATAATTACTTTTTCCACGATATAAAACAATGCTGACGTGGCCCTTAGTGTAAAGTTATGCTGAGAGGGGCAGAGGGCAAGAAAATCATGCAAATAAATCTCATGTACTACACTTGAATACTTTAAAAGTACAGGTTGAATTTTCAGTCAAAAATTAACAAACATCATCAGTGACTGTGGCTGTCAAGTGCGACAAGGCTTGGTCAGTCTGGGGAAAAGCCGGACTGCATTTTGACACTGTTCTTTGCTAGATACACTCTCCATATTTGGTTCAGTATCAACTTGAGTTTGACAGTGTCACGCAGTAGTATGTGATACCATGATTACCTAGCGTCCAGTGTGACAGAGGAGATCCTGGGATTCATTCAGCCTGTGGCTGTAATGAGGAAAAGCAGAGGGTCTCGTTGCCGCGGAAACACACATCACATTGTTGTCTGATCTTTAGAGGAATTTTTGTTTCTTTTTTATGAGCCCCTGCTGCATTAATGGGGAAAAAGAGAGTATATGTTAAACTGTTCTGCTTCTGCACTTGTCTCCTCCAGGCTAAAAATGTTATCTCCCATTCATTATTTGGCTTGTCATATTATATGATTTGCCAGACAAGAGAAACTCTTCAAAATAATGGGAATCTATTTTCAAAATTCCAGTCACAGCACCGATAAACTTCATTGGAAAGTCAGCCTACTAGAACTGCTCTCCCAACAATGCATGATTAGGAAAAGAAAAAGGGTTGACTATAGGGATCGGGTATGATGTATAGCAGGAATAAATACTGCTCATTGGTTCTGGCCACTGCGAGGAAAGGCCCATCTCCCTCTGCCGAGGAATGTCGCATGGAATTTGTTTCTATTTGTGCAAGGCAGCGAATCAGTCAATTTCATCTCCGTTTCCCTTTTCTCTTCTATGCATCCCAATGAGCTTAACACAATATTAAAATATGGCAGAGAGCTGATGAGAAAAAATGACCATAATGCCCATCTGAGCTGCTGCTGGTTTCTTTGTCTGGCACTATTTCTTGCATCCAGAGAAGCACTGCATTGATTCTGATTGTTAAACTTACAGTAAAAACACAGAAACGCATCTACGATACATACACATAGACACACACACACACACACACACACACACAGCATAACAGATGCATTTAATATGCTTGTCTGAAAGGTCAAGTGTTCAAAGGAAATTGCTTTGTCCAAGTTATTGGGAAATGTAATGAGATGGAATTGTTTATGCATCTACTAAACACTGGTCACAGTCGATGCTTTTTCCCTGCTTGTCCTAATGCTTAACAGAAAATGAGAAACCACTTCACGTTCCGTTAATGCTGCTGGTCACATTGTGTCTTTGATTCTGGGTGTGACAGGGATCTCTTTAAAGCCTTATTATTCAGTGGGTACTTTTTCGCCAAGTAATCTGATTGGTCCATGTTCAAGGCCTGCTGATTTCTCCATAATGCATTGCTAGCTGAGCTTTATTAGTTGCTAGGTCACCTATTGTGGTAACCAGCTAATTAACAATCTTTTTTATCTTCTCCTCATGTATGATGCTTTGTTCTCCTGTAGTTATGTATGATGCTTTGTTCTCCTGTAGTTATGTATGCTACTTTGAAGAAGGTTACATGCTTTTGCAGCACCTTAAAGCTGCACCTTGAACCTTTTACATCACCATGACCGCTATAACAAAACAACCTCTTGGCGTATATTTACTCGCCATTATCTACAAAACATTCTCACAGTGACATGAATGCCATTACCAATGTGTGTTACTGAGATGTGTGTTACACAGATAGAAAGATAAAGCAAATTAGGGAAGAGCAAAAGAGAAGCAGAGCAGTGTGTTACATAAAAGTGACACAAAGGATTTGTTCCACTAGACTTCACCCAATCCAATCAAGTGGGCTTTTCTGGATGAGTTCTCAAGCGATTCTTGCATCTCTCAGGAGAAAGCACTCAAGTTAACGTGTCCTTTGGTAATGAGGAAAGGATATTGGGCAGTGAGCTTTTTTGTTGCAAACGTGATTTTCTGATGTGATTTTCTGATTTCTTGCCACATAATGTATACAACAATATATATATAAGGCTTTATTGGAAGAAAGATGGATCCACTTAATGTTTTCTCAAAGCTGGTTTCACTTTGTAACGGTATCCAATAGATGCGTTGACTAACGTCATCATTGTACTGCCTATCACTTGAGATGGTTACAAGATGTGTAATCCTTATATTTTTGTCCATTCAAAGCAAGCATTCAAAAGATTTGATTTGTTAGAGAAGCTGAATGCATGCAGCATCCTTGGTAGAGATGTGTATTGCTCTTGAAACTGGTCAAATTATACATTGCCTGAATTCCAGAAGTAGCCCTTTGGTGCTGCTCTTTCACAAGATATTCTGTCATTCTGATGTGAAGGGGAAAACACAAACAGGAGTGGAGTGTCCATTTGGAAGCACTGTCTATCAGTCGCTCTCTCTCAATATATTTCATTCATAATTAAAGGACAATCTATAAATTATTAATTAATTATTACCTATTCAAGTATTAAAGTTTTCCATATGACAAATAATACGGCAGGTTACTTTTTACCCACTACAATCACAGTGTAAAATCATTTTACTGATTATGTCTTCATCAGAAAACCACCAATATGTAGTCGCCCTTGTGGCAAAAGTAATGTAGGGTAGTTAAAGTATGAATCATTATTTAGTAATAATCTACCATAATATTTTCTGTAAGGTTCCAAACTCAAACTGAACTTTTTATCCCAGCCCAGTGTACATTTTCAATCAAAAGGCCATAACTGTTGGATCTGTTTTCAACTGATAGCCTCAGGCAGTTTTCCTTGTGGCTAGGCGCTCTACAGAAACTAGCTAGTATAGAATAGGCTACTGTGTTTTTACATATTATTTCTTTACATTTGTTATCAAACTCTCGCCCCAAAATGTCTTGTGTTTTTGTGTTTTATGTTTAAAAATGGCAACAACAACAACAGCAACCTACAATTAAACCAAAAATAGATGCAACACCATGCCAGAGTTCAAATGACAAGAATTATTTTTTTTTCATTGTAATATAGTTCTGAGCTCTTCGGGAATAATGTTGAACCATTTTGATCTTGTTTCATATTTGGTCTAGTCGAGAAGACAGTATCTCATATGAGGTCCGGTGCCTCTGGTTCAGAGGTTGTCTTGAAACTCCTCAAAGGGGTTATGGGCTCAAATGTAGTCACCCAGTAATTGATCATTTTAATGAATTATCATTTACTCAATAGCAAATCAACGCTAGCACATTCACACATAGTTTTGCTGTGATTTTCCACATCCTTAAGAAATATGGTCTGGCCTTGGGTTAGCTGACCTATTACAAACACATTTAGTGGAAGTAGTCCAAAATCAGATGTCTTGCATGAGTCAGAACATTTCTGGTAAACCTTTATTCAGATTACAGAGCACTCCACAGAACTGAAGGTATCCTTGTAAAAGTCTCAGATGACTTTCTTTTAGCAGCAGATGCTGAGTAATGTCCATTTCTGATACTTTTAAACCACGTCATTTTGATCGATTGCCTCAAGCATCGGGTAGGTGTTACTGACACAGCACTTCTGCTCAGTTACTGACACAACTCCTGGTCATATACTACTAATTACTTGCCGTATTCCCAATAGGCTGATTCTGGGTTTTTCCCTACATTCCCTTCCTGCTACATCATTCCAAACCACAATATCTCCTTAGATTGCGACAACAATGACGCCCAGTTATATCCACCCTAGAAACCTGGCCATGGTCACAGCTCAGCAAATCTCAAAGAATGGCAAATTGGTATGAAAATAGCCATTATTCAATGAAAATGGGGCACAGGCAGACAAGCCCTTGTGTAGTATAATTGGTAGCACATGGCCATGCAACTTCTATAGAGGACTTTCAGGTGACATAACCTTATTGGAGGTCATCAGCTCTTGGGCACAATGGCTGAGAACAGCTGATTGCATTTTTAAACTTATGCCTTGGCTGTCTCAGCAGTATCAAATAGACATGGTTGGGAACTGATCATTTCACCGCTGATACATGTGATTGATTTCATATTTAGAGAATATTAGCTTGGTAGTTAACTACTAGTGTCTAGTAGTTGTATGTTAAAGGTGCTACGTGTAGCAAGTTAACATTAATAAATAACTGGCACATTAATTTTGACATTAGTATAACTACCAGAAACCTCTAATGGCCTCTAAACTGAATTTTACATTGTGTGCTACCAGGTTGGATTTCGGGGGGGAAATCTGGTGTATTGCTTTACAGCACAAAGGGAGGTTGCTTTATGGCACACAAAAGGAAGAGGCTGCTGGTCTTTCAGCAGAAAAGAAATGCACACAGAGCAATGGCAGGGGCTGGGAGAGGGGACAAGTAGCATCATGCTCTTTGTGACAGGAAACAACCGGGTTTATGTGCAATGTGGTCTTAAGTTTGGGAAACACTAGTGCAAACAATTTCACTGGCATGAGATAAAGGATACCAATCATCCTGACCATGGTCCTTTTGTTTACGGTAATTACACTAAGGTGTCACAGTTAATTTAACAACAATATATTGATGTTTAAAAATGTTACACCTTTTACAGTAACGTTAGTTGCTTTGCTAAATTAGCTTGTTGGCTAGTTATTTAGCTAGTAATATCAAAAACTAACTGTCTAGGTTACCTGAGCTGACTCTTCTCAAGCTACAACTTGTTTTGGAGTACAGACTAGGACTAAACAAAAACAATCTAGTTTATCATGCCATTCACTGGAACACAACTGTGTGGACCCATATCTATGACCTTTATCTTTTTCAGATGTCTATTTTTCTAGCTCAGTTGTTATTTAGTCATCCATTACTTGCGCATGGCCAAATCCCCAGTGGACCTCCAAGATGGTGCCATCTGTGGTTGCTAGATTTGTGATGCAACTACAAAGCCTTTATATGAGATACATGCACTTTTAAAAAGTATGCATCATTTTCAACACTGTATAGTTTTGGAAACATATTTGTGTTGCTTTTCATCACATTGTCAAATACATCATTGAAAAAACTATGTTGTACTAACAACTATGTTGAAAAAAATAACACAAATGTATTAAAAATGGCATATATGGTGTGTTTCCCAAACTAGACACACTGATGTATTAAAAACGGCATATCCTTTTGAAGAGCATGTATAGAATAACAAAAAATACAACGTGGGTAGTTTGTGAAGTTTAATGTTAAACTGCATGACTTGTTTTTTTTCCACACATGAGATACATTAGTAATATTTACATCAAACATAACTCCAAGTAAAAAATACAGGTTAAATTGTTTCACATAATTTTCCTACTCCAGCCTGGGCAACAAAGAGAGCTCATTTTCCTACTATTATTCAGATATTATCCTTCCATAAATGTACAGTAAATTTCAAAAGAAATGTGCTATATATATATATTTGTATATATATAAAAAATAAAACTAAGTGCAACAATTTTACAAAAACAAATAAGAGGGTAGAGGATGCAAACAAAAAAATCATGGCAAACATTGTCAGAAAATAATTCAGTGTGGTTGAAAACATAAGGATTTGACAAAGAAAATAAATACATGTAAATGCCGTTTTAAGCATAGTTTTCAGCAATCAGTAGCACTTACACATAACAATAATAATAATAATAATAGTAATAATAATAATAATAATAATCATAATAATCATAATAGAAAAGGAAGGAGATCATGAATAGTAAATGTGTCACAAAAATACATGGTGTTTCAGTGTTTTTCACACAGCAGGTACAGCAATATCACACTTCTTCAGCAGTTCAAACCAGAGACCACTGGTTAAATTAAATGCTAGCACACATATCGAGCCATTGCAAGACAACAAGGTGAGCACGGGAGAAAGTCTCACAAGTTTTACTCTATCCCATTAACCAGCATTAAGAGTAAACACTATATTACCTTCAACACCTCAAGGATATATTTTTTTCTTTCACATTGAGCACAAACACAAGTATTTTCTTTTTTTTTCCAAACATACATCTGACATGGCAAAAAATGTGAACCTTCAGTTTATGCAAATTTGCTGTGTCTAGAGGGCTTGTGTGTAGTTGGCAGTATCCTGAAATTGGCTCGTCAAACACGTTAGCTTATGTTTGGTCTGAAATGAACAGTCACAGTGTAAAATTGCCTCGTAAAATTAGTGGATTGCTATTGTATATATAACTGAGCATTCTCTAAAAAAATACAGCAACAAGCTTTTCTCTTCAGTGTTAATGTTAGAATGTGAATGTTAAAACTCTTTAGGCTATATTAATACAATTCTACAAATCATATTAAAAAAATATTTCATTATGTTAAACACATGGGCTGTCCTTGAAAAAAAGTCATAGTTCGTAGTTGGTATACAACTTAAAAACAGCGTTTTTTTTTTTTTCCAGGACAACCCTAACATGTGATTGTCTTGTTCAGCTATTGCACCGGCATAAGGAACGACTTCGGCTTGTTGATAACTCTGTTGCATGCTACAAAGGAGCCACAATGTAATGAACCTCAAACCAACCTCCATGAGGAACTCAAGTTTTTACATACAGATATGGAAAATACAGCATATGGTAAGCGATAATGTAAACTGGGACAGTGTAGCACATTGCCAGTTCACTATGTATATTTCCCATCGAAAAATATAGTAGTTGAATGTAAACGCTGTCATGAAAGCAAATGGACATTAATCGAATGGTATAGCCTATGTCTTTGGCAACTACTGGCAGATAATAATAATAATGAATGGAGAAAATAAAGAAAATAGATACTGTTGGATCTCAAGCCCTTTGATTTTATTTTTAGTGAGGATAACATTCGCTTTTAATAATCCAAAATGTCCAGTCAAACCCCATAACAGTGATGCTTTTATGAAGAGTGAGCTAGGATTCAGTTGAGAGACTGCCAATTGACTTATTTAATTAACTATTATGAAAGGGGTAGTCCATGTCACTACAGATTGATATTTAGTTTTACAAATCAAATGTCATTTTTACCAATACACACCCAATCACACATACAGTATGTACGATTTCCAAAGAAGCAAGCATATGATTGACAAACATAAAGCAAACAAAATAAGCACACAGCTATAAAAAGGTCACTACCACTGTGGGAATTGTAAAAAAAAAGAAAAAAAAGAAAGAAAATAAGATCTTGAGTGACACAATGGCATATATTGTACATGGTTAGACACTTGGCAAATGAAATATATTCAAAGGTGAGGAAGCAATCAAAACAAACAGTGGGCACATGTGAGGGGTGAGGGTAGAGTTCTGGTGAGAGACAGTAACTGGTGTCTACTCTAACAGCACAAGGTGAGGGGTCCTACAGAAAGCCTCGGTGGAACAAGCAGTGCACAACACACAGGGTTTCAGGGCCACAAATGACTGACACTTTCATCATGGCGGAGGATGCCCACTTGTGTATTAAGCTTATAGAATAAACAGAAGCAAGGTGGGGACGGATGCACATCCTTTCAGCAGAGCTTTGTTTTGCAGAAAGCATTTGTGGCACTATCATGTTGCCTCTTGCAGAGCTAAGAGTGATGTGGCATGTCACACGGATTGCTCCTTGGGGAATGTAAATGGAGCTCGAGGACCAGGAGCGGGGTAGCTCGTGTTGGAATACATAGGTTCGTTGGATGGACGCTGGGTGTAAGGGTTGTGAGGCAAAAACGTAACAGGAGGGTAGGCTTGAGTGGGCTGTGACTCGGGAAAGTGTTCCATGTCGCAGACGCGGTGGTAGCTCACATATTCAGCCGGGTTTAATAACTCTTCTGGACGTCTCCCACAGTTCTGTGAGAACAAAAGGAGAGAAGAAAAAAGAAGAAAATACTGCAGGGTCACAGGGATTTCTTTCTCTGAGGAAAGCTTGAGTGAACCCAAAGTCATGTCATCACAGCAGAACAGTGTGTATCTGAATCACTGAGTGGTGTACCAAACATGTAATAAACAAAATATGTGCCGATGTGACAGATCAGTGAAATTTGCTTGTTGATACACAAAATACAAAATTAAATTTCACTGTACTTGGTGTTGTGGAATACATTTCCATGCATATGCTCCCCTACTGTGATCTACTCTGAATGAACTACTGCTGTATTCATAATTGTTTATTTCATGCTGCTCAAAGCTAACACAACAGTGACATTACCAGCATCCAGTGATGATGATCATGACCGTAAACATTTGAGTTCTTGAAATAGTTTCATTTGTTTGTCAATATTATAAGTTGTAGGATTTATTTTACTGTGTGAGTTTATTTTGCTATGTCCAGATCAGAAGGAGTCTGTTGAGTACAGCATCAGAAGTGGCACTAAATATGCCCGACGTGCTGAAAAGGCGCTACATTTTACATTTAGTCATAACTTACTTATGTGTTCAGTTCATTAGCTCTTTTAGGAGCAAAGAAGTCTGCCTTTTCCACAGCAGTACAAACTAGGAAGAGCATGCTAACTGTAGTTGCTGTGGCTGAGCAATGTTTCGTTTTGATGTCATTCCTTTGTCTTCTCTCAAATCTGCACTTCTTTTTGTTCTTTTTGACAACTACTGCATGTGTTTGATGTTTTTTGTAGTTCGGTTTCAGAGCAAAATGGCATGATGATATGACATGCAAAAAAAGACATGCAAAAAAGAAAAAAAAGTAAATGGATGAGAGTGAAAATGGAACTTACGAATATTCCCCAAGCATCTCTACATCTACGAAAACGACGATCCCAGCTCTGAAAGTATTTTGGTGGGGTAACAAAACCACAAACAGACTGAAATCTGCCCAGAAATTATTTCACTTTACTAAATGGAAGGATAATGGAGGTGGGAAAGGTTGCATTACAAAGTTGCATTACACATAAGCTGTTTTATGGATGAAACATGGGGAATATAACGAGGGATTTTTATATAGGGGAGACTGGGGCTATTTGTCACAGGGGTAAGTTGTCTCAGTGGTTTTATTTCTGAAAATTAATATTTCAGAGACCAAAGTTCAGTTGCATAAATGTTTCCTTTCTTAATAATAAGAGGTTACCTATGTTGGTTACAACAGGCTTAGTTAAATCACTCTAAAATAAGAACATTCTTTAAGGTTTTGACACCTGAAAGTAAAAATTTTAAATCTTTTTTTCTCATAAAGGAAGGTACATTCTGACACATAAAGGCAAGGTACAGCTTTAACGTGATAATAATGTTGAATGGTTTAGTCAAGCTCTGTGCTCAGGGCAGGGACCTTTCTCAGGTATGACAGGTGGCGTGTTGTCACATGTGACAACTTTACCCCATAACTACCCAAATGCTTTTTTGGTATGAAATAGATTCATGTTCATTATTTTCTGAATAAATACACACACACACACACACACACACACACACACTCCCACCCCTGATTGTATGTGTGCTTGGTTGGTTAACTGGTTTTAACTCGACTGAGACGCACCAGACTAATAACTAATATATATATATATATTTTAACACAGATGATCTTCCTGAATTTTATTGAAATAATTTTGAATTATCTTTTATGTTGTAATTTCCTATATGATAATACTTGAAACTTGTATTTCTATGTATTTCTTTCATAAACTTAAAAATAGGATATATGTTATATGTTATTATACTATTTATACTCCCAAGGATTCACCAACGGGGATTCACCAACACTGCACACTTTTAAATGTGACAACATGCTCCTTAATGTGTAACAACATGCCCTGGCATAGGAGACGTTGTCACAAATTGTCAAATGCTATTTCATCAGGAATAACCTTTTCTTGTAGTAAATTATTAAAAATGTAATAATGCCATTTTTTAGGGAAGACCTTAATCAAGCTTGAAAAGTATTGTAACTCAGTAGTAAAGCACTGCTGAGAAATACACAGTGTGATAGCATACCCCAGTCTCCCCTAAGCAGGCTGTAAGCAATTGAAATTATTAAGACAAATTATTTCCCTGCCGCCCATTTAAATCCCTGCAATCACCCTACATACACTGTAACCCATAAACCTGAAGCTCAAATTATTTTGTCTCAGCTGAAATTGAATCTTTTAGTTGAAATAAAATTAGAGAAGTAAAGCATTTTCACTGTAATGCATCCATTGGGATTTTAGCAATAGGAATTTGAAATGAGATAACAGATTGGAACCAAACTGAAAAGATTAAGCATTTTTTAAAATGACATTGAGGGATGAATAAATCAACAGATGTTAAAATAAAAAATAAAAAACAGACTCTGGAACAGAAGTGGGTGTTCTTGTGTGAAGGTGAATTGGTCTTTTCACAGCAACAGACACTTGAGTAAACCTTTCCTGACACACATGCTGAAGATATTGACAGAACAGTTTCAAAAGCTTATTTGTTTCAGGTCAGTATCAAGGACCACTTTCGAGAAAACTTTCTACTTTGTCAGGTTATTAATTTCTTCACTTGGTTAAAAGACCTTGGTACTTTAAACTGACATTAAAAAGAGCAGTCTGGGGTGCAGTTTCCCAAAATATATAGGTGTGTCCCAAGATATCTGGGAATCTGAAACCCTTTTTTGATGCATATCATCGGCTCTGAATAAAAGGCGGAATAAGTTTTGCAGATCAAGTGACACTTTGAGGAAAAATATAGTAAACATTACACATGAAAAATGGTTTTGCTTCACACTAAACAACTCTCAGATGTATCTTTTTTGTTTACATCAGGTGAGGATGAGCAAAGCTGTTGGAGCTGTAATGCAAAATGTGTCATTCACACCAACGTTTTATATGTGTAATGAAGATAAATGATTGAATAAAGAAAGAAAGAATCAAAAGAAGTGTTAAAAGATCATTAGTCTGTAGCAAACCCACTTTCCATTGACATGTTTGGTCAGCTCATGATCACTGATTTCTATACCTGCTCTCAGCAATGAACTACACTCTACTACACTAGACCTAAAGCACACTGACACACTGACACCTACACTAAGACTGACACAAGTCACCCAATAGTTTCCATATTAAACATTATTCTCAGCAACAGCCCGCTCAACAGTTCAGAAACCATATTAAACTAGAAATCCTACACTGGAAAGGACAACAGGCCTTATTGGCTTGGAATGGCTCAGCAGGTGAGAAACCACAATGTGCCCGATAACTGTAATCATATAGGCTACTTGAAATGTGAGTAAAAGCTGCACTAGGCAACTTTGCACATTGGTGGCCCTAAGTGGTAGAGAGAGGTTTTTTTTTTTGGCTTTGCCGATTTCAAAGCCCAGAAATCGTGTAACCTGACATCAGGAAACTAAGAAAGTTTCTATTTGAAACCTACGGTGAATCTACAGTTTCTCAATGAGGTGGGGATGGGATGCTCCTGTCCTGCAGCCCCACTTTGTGATTTAAACTGATAAGATGGATGTATTTTGACATAAACATCTTGCAATAATCTCCAATATCACCATAAATGATCCTGCTGACTTTATATTTCCCTCAAGTGAAAGATATTTCTCAAGGTTTCCTGAGTGTTGAGAATCACGTTGTCCACTATACAAGCAGCGTGCTAAAGAGGTAGCATATGAACAAAAGCAGACTTCAGAGAGAAGACGCAGAGGTGAACCTGCAACACTAATCACACAATGGTAAACCGACTGAAGAGCTTCTTTGCACAAAAGACTTTTGAGTACTCGTGAAGTTCAGATCTAAGAATGATTATTGTAACTGAATGTTTTTTTTCTTTATCTGAAGAACTTACACAAATGACTTAGATCGGCCAATTCTGTGCCAGAGCCTAAGTGAGATTCATAGTCCCGAGCAAAGTTGTCCACTGGAAGACAAGACATGGTGCACTCTGTACAACAGTTCATACTATTTTTCTTTTGGGATGTATGAATTGCGCCAATCACCTGGCGTAGTTCAAGAATAGGATGTGCTTCCTCCCCATACCTAAAGTGACGGGCATGCTCAGTAGCGAATGGTAGATGTGAAGTGGACAGTGGCTGAGAACAATGATATTAAATTCTGCTCAATGATATTGTGGTACTTTGTTGATCCCTGGAGGGAAATTTTCTTTCCGCTCCCCCCCCGGCCCCTCCGGGCAGGTCAGCACACAGGGTCAGCTACGTAACCGAGCCCCTGGAGCTGGGAGGGGCATCCGGCGTCTTGCTCAAGGACACTTCAGCAGGGCAGATGCCTAACATGGAGGCTAGAACCCAGATCCTCCTGCTGAAGGACATTCTAACCTCTAGGCCACCCGGCCTGCCCACTGGAAAGACGGTTAGAAAAAATGTTTCAAAAAAGTTTGTTGGAGCAACTAAAAGTAGCAGATGTTCAATTTGTTGTTTATATAGTTATTTATTGGACTGAAAATATGTAATATTTATCATTCTGAAATTGATTGCCATAGCTTTTGATACAGGAGTTTTACTTGCATTTTGATGCATTTTTTTCACATTGGTAATGTTTGTAAAAGTTGGAGCAAAACAGACCTGTATTATTTTGGAGTTATTATGAGTTAACAAAATCAATTTATCATTTTTTTTTATCAATTTAAGTTTCTACACCTGTAAATAATATGGCTGTATTTTCACTATAAAGTTCAATATCAACTGTTTTCAAACTGACTTTAGAGTTAGCTAGGAAAATAGTTTGTTTATTGTAACTCTATCCACCACATGGAGAGGCAGATAGTCAGACATGCTTGAGTAATACACAGTGAGTGGAATAAAATCTATCGCCAACAGGAATTCAGGTTAGTGTTTCTGAAAAGGTCTCAGAGTTCATGTTTCAGTAGTCATAGGAGCACATTAACAGCTTTTTTGATATAACATATCTATTTTTAATCTATGAATATAATGGGATTACTAGAAGTAGTGATAATCTTTCACCCTAACGTTTTGTAAAGTCACAGCAGAATAGGGCAGGACCAGAGGCAAATACATAAGCTTAAAACTGAGGGTTAATCTAAATGAAATCTGGTCTTGCCAAGAACTCCTTTTGGAACTCTTCAAAACTACATTATGTGACAATGCGCTGGGTAGATGGATGTGGCGGACTGGGGGGAGGGAGTAGGTGAGGCGTAGGCTGGATCCAGGGGAGAGTCGAGTCGGTGGACTGATTCTCTCCTGGATCCAGCACTGGCTGCGGCCAATAGAGTGATGCAGCAATGAGTCCTAAAACCCGGAAGAGAGTTAGCATTTTTTCACTACGGGTTCCCTTGACAAAAAACCTATGGGATTTTTGCATTGGATTTTGGATTATTGCAGAAAATAAGGTCTATGGTTAAAAAAGTTTAAGACGTTTTGACATTTTGTTCTACGAGATAAAATACGTCAGTAAATACCCCACTCGTGAATTTTGAAGCTTTTACGTGTCTTAAAAAAGGCGGTTGCTAACAAGTGGCTAAATGAGACGACAGAGGTTGTTGGGGACATTAAATGCCATCACGCCGAACACAGTAACTCATCTACTCACTATTTCAGTATTTTCAGTGGCGGTGACGTTGAAGTCATGCAACTGTGGTGTAGAACGTTTATAGCCTAACGTTAGTTTTTTTTACTTCTGGTGATTGCATTTACGCTTCAAAAATCATAAAAGTGGTGTTCATTCGTGAAGATTATCTTGCTGAACAAAACATGTAAGTATCATAATTTTTTGTTTGCCACAGAGTTTATTTTCTGCAATAATCCAAAATCCAATGCAAAAATCCCATTGGCTTTTTGTCGAGGGAACCAGGGCGATGCTAACTTCCGGGTTGGCCTACAAAAATACGTCATCCCTGCACCACTCTATTAAGGCTGATTGCAGCCGGGCCCTTTTAACCAGTGTGTGCATGTGTGAACGGGAGCGGTTGCGTCAGTGTGAGAGCCTGACGGAGTGCGTGAGTCGACAGGCGATCGAGAGGATCGAGGGTACCCCGGCCAGCATCACCTGGCCCCACTGACCTTGAGCTGCCCCGGGGAAGACTCTTCCTCGTCTTGATCCTCGCTCTCTAATTGGCTGAATTCTCTATTTGTCTAAGCCAACAAAGAGTAGATTGGATGCAGGGATGCTATAAGTAGTTCAAGATGGTGCGTAATACAAATGGATGAGTCATTTAACAAACATGGAGTGTCTGGATATAATTTGGCAATTCACTTTTCTTCAATAATTGACACACTGTTCCACTGATATATCATAAATAACAGCATTATTACCTGAACATCTTGTGAAAGCTGACATAAGAATTTAATCTCTATTCATTAGTTTTCCTGCTCTCTCTGAGCGCTGTGTAAACTCTTGGCTGAGCATGATTTCCTACCTTCAGATTCGAGCACTCTCGGTGTTCTGCTTTTGGTTACTGTGGATTTATCCAAGCTTGGGAGCAATAATGTATGATAATAGTGTTTAACTCTTTGAAGAATTGTATGATCATTTATATATCCATCATATAAACTGTGAAAATGTCAATGCAATTTTTTGCATTTTTTCCCTTCTTATTCATAGGCCATAGACCACTGTAGACAACAATCTTCAGTCTACCATAACACATTAAAGCAATATCACATGTGTTTTACATCAGAATCCTTGTGGGATTTTTTTTTCTTCCTTTTAATCCGGAAAAGAAATCACACATCAAAAATGAGTTTAAGTTTTAGACCTTGATTTAGTATTTCTTGGAACATATCAGAATTTCACTATAAAAGACATGTACATCGTAATAAACCATTTAGGTTCATATTCAAACTCAAAATTTTGTTTTCCTTAAAAAGTAAAAACATTTCCATTTCTAATGCAGTTTCACTTGTTTCAAAGATGTGAATCACTATGAAGATACTGTCAATTGTTCCTCTTGTTTTAAGAAAAATAATATTTTAAGACTTAATAATAGATGAAATAACTTGGATATTATATATATTAAAATGGATATTATTTGCAGTGTCTGAGGAACTCCAATCCCACATGTGCAGCTGCCAGATACGTCTAAGGTCTTAATAGCAACACACACAGATTCTGTCTTAAAAATACACTATGCAACACTCTTATGTAAAAATGCACCCGTACACCCATAGAGTCGCCCTTTTGCCTGAATGAAATTCTGATGTTGGTTATGGTGGGAGATCTTGTCTGCGCACAGACAAATTTAAACTCCTCTTTCATCCCTTTGGTATCCTTTGGTATAAAGTGATCAAGACCGTCCAGGTTGGCAAACAGGTAAACTGGTGGGCAGTTTAGTGATGTCACGCTACATCATTTCTGGGTATTGAAGTCCTCAAAAAGTTCCCTCTCGCTGCCATTTGAGGCCACCAATGTGTGAACATTGCATCACAGTGCCGCTTTAAATTCACGCTGCCTGGCTGTATTGCAACACAGTGAATCCCAAAGTGTAGTTCAAGATAATAGAGGTTTGGAAATGGACATAATGTGTGCTTCAGCCCATCTTTCCAAGGGGCTCATGGGAAACGCGATCTTGACCTTTTTGCTAATCAAATTCTATGACTTTTCCATGACATATAGCACAGTTTCCATAACCAATATTTTAGAGTCAATGCAATGCAAATGTTTTTATGTTGAATATGTGATGTGACTGTCCCGGGTCTTATTTCTGGCTACGACCATGCTGACGACCGATACTATCAGGACATTTCTGATCCGGGTTTTTATTCCCCAAAGATGAGCGGATCAACAAGCAGCCAAGCTTGACATTAAACATTTCACTGGTTGGAAAAAAAAAGATTATCAACAAATCTTCATGGACATGTTCCATTTTCCATAACTTGGATTCCAGGACTTTTCCAGGTTCTCTGACTGAATCCTATGTGATTTTCAAAAATCCAAGTCATAAAAATTCTAGTTACCAAGATAAATTTATGTACCATGATGTATTATTCATCTACATTTACTTCCCCGGGAAGAATTTTCCCTTAAATGACAATACAGTTGCAACTTTAAGTTTAAGTAACGCCTGTCTCAACGATGTCTCAACCTGCCTCAAGGATTGCCATAGAAACCAATCTAACCAGTCCAGCAACATGGTGATTTGTGCCTCAATATGCCTCTTTTCGCTGTATCTGTATAATGAAGACTTCAAGTGGTGCAGAGGACCGCATTCGTATGTGAAAGAGGAAATTTTCCCAGCCCTCATATACAACCTTCTCTCCTGTGGGGTTAAGATGAGATATTAGAAAAAGCATCTGGCATATCTGGCAGATGTGTGTTTTTCCCTACTAATGAATGTTGTCAAGTGTGGGATAGTGAGAAAACCTACAACACATTTCTGCAGATTTATCACTGTTCACAAAAATATTTACCTTATTAAACAATTACAATATTTCACATTGTTATAATGTTGATAAGTGTGAGTGTAATTTCTAGACACCCTAAAGTAGAATTTCCTGTTTATGTCCCATAAATGCAAAGGCACTGATATCATGATATGGTTGAACATTCCTCTAAGATGCTCATGCAAACACCATGCAACTAATTCTCCCATATACTGTATTTCTATTGACATTAACAGGGAATGTTAGATGCTTTTACAAGACAAAGCAGACTCGTTCTCTACAGATGACCTCTACAATCAGGATTCATGCAAGCAAAGACTGACAAAAGGAGGCTGGAGTTTTATAGGCAAAACTTTGTTTAAAATTGTTTTTTTCCACGTATGACAAACCCTTTTCTGCAAGTGAATGCTTTTGTGGTTTATCTGGTCAAAGTTGTGATCTCTTACTATTGTGTAGTTGAGGTTTCTTTGTGTATCTGTTGCGCAGAAGAACTGCGTATCTCTGCCACTACTGCTACTTTGTGTAGAAATAATAGCCTGAAAAAAATCTCCACCTCAATCAATTTCTGGAGAGCAGCAAAGGGAAAATCAAAAGATGACCAAGACACAAGAGGGAGGTAGACAAGGGAATGACGTGGAGTGCATAAAGGAAGGTCAGTGCATGTGAGAGGGATGGTGTTACTTGGATGAGGGGAAGGAGTGCATCAGTCTGTGTACCTTGAAGCCAAAGTCTGAGGGGAAAGGCCTACAATGGCATGCGCTAGTGTGAGCTAGGCTGGATGGTTGCATACTCGACAAGGTCCCCATGGCCAGTGTGAGCAGAGCTTCGTGGGCTGGGAGAGGAGGCCAAAGCTGCAGTATCCAGCTCCGCATACTGGACATCACAGTCCCTGTGGCCAGAGTTCTGGAGACAAGAGAGGCGAAAGGTGTGTGAGGAGTGAGACAGCCAAAACAAGAGAGAGAGAGAGCGAGAGACAGAATGACAGAGAGAGAGAGAGAGAGAGAGACAGACCAAAAGACAGAGCCGCAGAGACAGACGAGAAAAAGATGAGTGAAAATATTGTAGAGCGAGATCTGATGGTAATGGCGACATAAGAGTTGGTACGCTGGTGTGCTGTGGGATTACTGGAGCGCGAGAGAACAAAGTGAGCAAGCATGGCTCTTATAAAATGCAAGACCAAAGCAGATGAAGATTGAATGTGAAGATTGATATGATAAGATGACAAAAAGAGACATTATACACACACCACATACCAGAACAGACAGACAGAAATGAATATAAGACAGAAACCTTATACGCCAAATCAGAAGAGACAGAGACGGAAAAGGACTTTGACTACTTTTCCATGCACACAGTAATCTGATTAGTGGACTTATGATCAGGAGAATCATTTGATTCAGCTCATGTTCACATGCGTGGCAGAAAAAAAACCTTCATGGTATTATATTTATATCGATTATATTTTTATATATATATGGTATATCTGTAGCTCATGTATGAGTTTCTCAGAAATGCTGCAATGCTGAGACTTGATAGGCGTGAAAACTGGATTTAAACAATAACAATAGCCGCAGCTAAAGAAAACCAACATACTGAGCATGAGTGAGCAGGTTTGCCTGGATTACGGCGAACACATGTCCACACAAGTCTGCAAGAGCTAAAGAAGGCAGTACTGTGTCTTGATCCCTGTATGGATTGATTTGGCCTTAACCAAAGTAACAATATTTTCATGACGGCTACGTGTTCATGGAGATGCTGAAGTGATTGCTTTAATATCGGTTGCTTGATTTAATATTGGAATATTGGTGTGCATGCAAGCGTAGACAAAGACATCCATTCAACCGGCATTTGACCACAGTGCACAAACACAGAGTCTGATGATTGATTGATTGAGACTAAGATGACCTGAACTTCAAGCAATGAAAATGAAAGCTTTCACTGGTTTTTATTCAATTTCAAAAATACTCCTTAGATTGCCTTAGTTTGCTCGGGAAAGAGGCGACAGACTCAAAGGCACTGGGTCAGCAATAAATTGAAAAATGCAAAGATCAGACAGATGGGAAATTCACTCGCTGACAAGACAGGTAGTACATAGGTAAACATTATCGGATGATTGGAGAAAATACATTTTGATGTATTTCGATCCACGTCCACGATAACCAAACATGAAATGTAGAGTAACACAAGGGCTTGAAAGACACGTCATGAAATACACAATAAGGTAATACACAGCAGTATTCCAGCAGATGCCGTTTTGATTTCCTTGGTCCATTTTCCTCCTTCGTGTTACGGTGATAGGAACTTTTAATTGTGTCAGATACATTATCAATAATTCATTCAGTATTTGAGTCTTATGAATAAACTGAGTGACCAAAGAAGTCAAACGTGTGGTTTTCTGAAGGACAGAATAAAGTGGTTATTA
>CABFOQ010036569.1:17911-48619 GCA_900660455.1 Gephyroberyx darwinii | reverse complement strand
CCTATGAGGAAGTCATTGATTGGATCAAATGGTGGTGCCTCTCCTTTTAGTCTGTCTGCCTTTCTCCAGTAATGAAATCAATGGAGGAAAGGGAGGGAGTTATGAAAAGGTAAATGCAAAGGGGAGATGTCAGACAGATATGTCTAATCGACGATCTTAGAATGGATGGAAAGGAGGGAGTTGTTGACAAAACATGAATCAGTGTGCCTAATCGCCATCTGAAAAAGGATTATATAGAAATGATTTAACCTTTTACAGAATTTCACGTTAATAATTGAAATCTGGAATGCAATCTCTCTCCGCTGACTGTTTACTCGCCGTCACACACGTGACCATTGCTCAGCGTCCCTGGGTATTTAAATATCTTGAATATTTGTCGTGACCAGAGTGCAATCAGGGGGAAAATTACAACCACGCCATATTGAAAATTGGCAGATAGTGTTTCGCCTCTAGAGAAGCGCTCATTAGTAACACTCCCCGCTCAGCAATCAATGCACTTCCCTCACAAATACCGCTTTGAAAAACCTCCGTGATAACCTATCGATCTTAAGAGCGACCCTACATTTCGTTTTCAGTAGAACGGTATCAGTTATGAAATGCACAGTATTTGAATCCACCTTTGGTGTACAGAGGATTAGCAAAGTTGAACACTCAGTTCCTTTGAGCATAGGATTGAAGATGATACTTTAATACTCTTGACTACCAACACAGAAATTCAAATCAATTTATTCATGGAATAGAGTGATAGTAATTGAGTCATCCTTAACAGATTAGTGAAAAAAGATGAGAGTCGTTTAAAAACCACGCCATCAATGCAAAGCATCAAGATTAACAAGTTATGCTGGGAGGTTAATATATCTGAAAGGCAAAGCATGCAGTTAATCAGCTGCATCAATGCTGCACATGAGTTGTGTATTTGCAAATTGTTTATCAGGACAAAAACACATCAATATCAAATTAAATAAAAGTAACCTTTAACCAATACAATACACAATACACAGCAGCAGCAATTAACAATAAATCAAAGCATTTTTGAGGAATATGAAACCCATGCTGCAAACCCTGTGTGGAGTAACAGTGTATTGATGTAGTTTAATGGGAGATACTGGACTACCCTCAGGTTAACACCTATGTAACATATGGGGTGTGGCAGCTTGTGTCTCACCGGCATGCCAAAAACAAAAAAAATCCATTAAAAAAAATATAGCAAGAGAGGTGATGCTCCCCTCCAGGGCGTGAGGCATGTGAAATCACACGTGCCAGCGTGCTTGTGCCTTACAGTTTCCTGCAAAGGACATCTGCAGCTTTTCCCCTTCTGCAAGCATAGCAGATGTTTGTTTATAACAGGCATTATCCAGCTTCTTGCGTCATTAGTGATGCAGGTAGTAATAATTCACTGTAGCTATTGTATGGCTGGCACAGTAAGCATTCACAAGTACACCCTTACAACTGAGAGGCATTTTGGAGGGTCCAAAAGAGTTCCATTTGTTAAAATCGGGGCTAAGACTCCATCCAAGCCAAAAAAGCACAAACACAAGTGTCTGAATTTTGTGCCACCGAGGGAGGCTCACCGCGGTTATCAGAGGCGTCTATTAAAACATGGCAAACACTTGATAGTCAATAGTTACACTCGGGGGCAATGATGTATTGTAGCGTGTCACAGTGCAATTCATCTGCACATGTAAACACACAAGTAATTACTGAGGATTACAGAGGAATTGGAGGAGAGGGAAGGGGAGGTGAGGTGTATGGCAAGTGCTGGGGTCAGAACATGAATTAGTACCCGCAGAAAGGACGCTGGCTGGATCAGGTTCAGATAGAAGGTGAGTGGTGCTGATGTAAATGATGAGATAAGATGCTTAGTCAAAGCACCCAAAGGATTTGCTAGTCGGCCTGTTAAAGGGTCCCTTCGGCTGTTAACACCAGACATTACCAAAGTGACATTAAAGATCCTCAATGAGACTCAGAAAGTGTTGACGCCCAGCATTTCATCTGTGAAAATACTATAAAATACCAAGCACAATAGTATCGCTCCACCGGAGGGCTGCCTCTTCCACCTATAACCACTCTTGGCCGAAGGCAGGACTGAGTGTGGGCGACCCCTTCACAGAGCTGCCAAGGGAGAGAGGCAAGCAGCTCCTTTGAACTGGCTCACAGCATTACTACTCACCGGTTTATCAGTGAAGGGGGTTGACTCAGAGGGCGCCATGTCGTAATAAGGAGGCTGGAGAGGAAGCTTCTGCATTTCCTCCTCCTTGTCCAGATGAACCACCTACAGGAAACACCAGAGCTCAGAAAGGATGGGTGGGTGATGATGAGCTCAATTATATCCTCTCACAAACCAAGCAGCCAATCAGCCGCTCTTGCCAAGGTTAACTTTGCAATTGGCCAATCACTGAAGACTGCGGCCTGCGTTGCATGCACATGCGTACAAAGCTAGAATACCACAACACCGGGGAGTTATGTTGAAAGTTATTTAACTTGTCAAATGAAGTTTGTTTGCACGCGTCTGTTTTTCAGTGGTAATACGCACAAACTAGGCCAGGAACCCGACAAGGAATACAACTTGACAGGAGTAAGATCTTTAGCTGCCGTGCAGAAATCTATATAGGCATCAAAGTTATTTTGTCGAATAAATCTCTTCCATATTGTCGTTTAAAGGTATGATGCAAAGCTGTGAAATAGATTGCAAATGTGGTCAAATAACAGTAAAGCTACACAGCTAGCATTGCTACAGAGCCACTGAAGAAGATGCAGTACAGTTTGTTTCATACATTGCACTGTTATGCCTTAGCTAATACACGTCATGATTAGCTAAGATGAAAATGTTTAGATGCGATGTGGCTTCTCACAACCTTCCTGTTGCAAAAAGATACTCTCATGCTTTCACTGTGCATGGAATTATCTTGCTTTATCCTTTTCACAATGAAAAAATATATCATGGAATATCATGGAAAATGAACTATTTTCCAAAGGCCAGAGAAAAAATGGACTCCTTGTCTTGATGTAAGAGCCTAGCATGGTGTTTACTTTAGGGGCTTCTTTTAATGTTTGAGGTCACTGAATTGAAATGTTTAAGTTTGGGATAATCGTCCCACATAGGTGCCTTTGAATAGAGATTTTCAACAATTGTGCCTTGGCTTTGTCATATTTCAGAGGAATATATATTCAGTATTTGAGGATTTGAAACTGGACTGTAGATAGTCAAGAGATTTCAGTTCAAAAGTTGAAAGAGACTCTGAGTCTTCAATGTGTCAATGTTTGGTGATTTTTCTTTCTCCAGAAAAGTTAAGTGCTTAGAAAAAAAATAAATTTCAGGATATATTTCACTGAGAACATTTGAAAACTTTTCGACGTGATAACAAACACATGAAGCATTATATCAGCTTTACACTAGATGGAATATGCTGTGATTGGTGTTTAAAGATGACAACATGATATATAAAAAGACGATGCTCCTATCTGATGTGAGAGGACATGGCTCACTTACGGTCATATGCAGCTTTTGAAACCAGTGTTTGTGTATTTAATATCCTCATATTGATCTGCGCCATCTAATTTCATGGCCAACAGGTTACTGCATATTCACCTGTATTAATATCGCGTCTATTCGGAGACGACTAGAGATATTATTCCTAGATGGTGATGAGGGGGAACACACTCATTACAAAGACATTGTTCGAAAATTAAATGGCAAATGAAGGAGGCATTCGGGTTAGAACAGAGTACAAGGTACATCAGAAAAGGAATGAAGTGAGAAGATTATGGAACCAGTCCCATCTTACTTTCTATATATACACTATATGGTCCATCTTAATGCCCATGGTTTTAGAATGGGATGTCCAGCAAGCTCATATAGGTGTGATGGTCAGGTGTCCACTGACTTTTGGCTATATAGTGTATTTCTAAACAAGATGATTCATACTATGAGTACATGAAAGGAAAAGAGACGACATAATTTATGACTCGAATGAAGCATCTTTTTTTCACCATTGGGGGTAAAATTAGATATCAGAGATTTTCACTTTTTCACAGATTTTCACAGTACTCTCAATTGAGGCAGCAGACCTGAGTAGCGGTGGCAAAGCGCTCTACTATAGTTTCTGTTCCACCAGGTCACCGGTGTTAAAATCTGCCCACAGCATGCTTCTAATTGATCTGTCAAAGTCTGTCATAATCTCAAAGCAAAGTTTGACACTGTTAAGTGAGTAATACTTTTAAGGGGGTTTAAAGTTGGATAGTCATGACAGGTTCATGAGGCGTTTAAAAATGATGGAATGAAAGACAAATGAACACTCATAAAACCTTCATTAAACATTTATTAGACCTGTACGTCACACGATTACATAACAAGAATAAAAGTCCTCCAGAACAATGCAGTTTTCAATGAATGTGAGATTCCTATGACAGATTTGAACAATGCTTGTCCTCTCCGTCTGTGCTATTCAATTTGAGGGATCAAAAGGTTGCCAAATGCCTTTTGATCCCTCATTTTTCTTACATTGAAAAATAGCAGTTGAATGCCAGTCAATAGCCACTGCACTCGGTTGCTGTAATATTTACCCTTTATGTTCCATCCATTTGCAAGGATTTTAATGGCTGAGTGGTCATGTATGTTGAGCAGAGGGCCAGAGTTCATGTGCAGATGAAAGCAATTAGCTAGAGGGAGCATTTGTACAAGTGCAGAGAGACATTGGCCTCTTGGATTGCTTTCACCTAATTGGCCCTCTCAATCCACCCCACAATGCAACATACATATATTATATTATTATATTACTTATATTTGTGAGATGTTTCGCCTATTTTGCTCCCACGAGGCTGCCAACTTCTTTCAGACAGTCAAGTCACCTAGCAACCTATTCTGATATTACAGCTGCAGTATTCAACTTTTTTCACATGAAAGTAGCAATAAATGAATAGGACGTGATATATAAAAGCGTGGCAGACAAGGCCTGTTCAAAAACACAGTGAACATTGGCATTGTTTTGTTTTTAATTACAGACTGCCTGTGTTCGTCGCCTGCCTCTTCAACCCTCGTTGGCTTGAATTCGGATGCTGGTTACCTCAGCCTCAAGATGAAAAGCTGCGTATTGTAGTTTTAATTGCAACTTATTTTTCTGCTGGACAATTTGGACCAATTCTGCCATTCAAACACATAATGAATGAATGGTGTTAATATATGAAAGTAGAGGGGACAGTAATTGTTAATGTGAACATCAGGCCCGCTTGTATAACAAACATACTTAATGAATGTCATTCTTCATGTATAAATGATGATCATTCATTCACGTCAATGATTTTTTTTTCTTTTTTACCTTTATTTATCCAGAGGGGGGTTGGTTAGCATATATGTTCTTTTATACAACTACAGTCATACAATTAAATATATTGATTCATGGAAGCTGGCCAACATTATTAACATTATAACTTATAACTAATCACCACTGAGAAGCTGGGAATTAAATGCCTTTCTCAAGTGCATTTCATCAGTAGTTGTTAAAGTGGGGGAGAGCGTTACTCATTCACTTTCCCTGCCTATATTTTGCATGACGTCCAGGGATTTAACCTTAAAGAAGTCATAAAGAATGCTCTGTTGTCAGATTTAAAATGTTATTCATTGGCTATTGCAGTTAATGAGATAAATATAAAATGAAATATAAATTTGGTTATTCTGATTCTGTTTCTTCTTAATCTGAACGCGACCTGAGAATTTTTTTTTTCAAGAAAGAATCAGTCAATTCTTTTAATGAAGCCACTAAATTTTGACATTTCAGTTTTTGTTTCTAATTAATCAACAGTTGATAAAAAAGGCCATCCATTACTCTTTGATAGCGAATCAGTAAACGGTGTGACATTTATTAGGGAACATTTTCAACATAAAAGTTACTTTGAATCTAAAATCATATATTGGGGTTAACAGCAAAGTGCAGTGAAGCTTTGTTTCATTAATTGGATGACATTTCTCACACTACTCTTTTATTGATGTCTAAATACACCAGAATGAATTATCACAATATACTGTGGACGTGTTCTTTGTCTAAATCAGACTTACGAACTATGCCAAAAGACAGGGGGCAGCCAGTATAGGATGCCACTTGTACATGAGTATTTTATTATAGAAATCTAAAAATACAGTATATGCTGGCCTGCTATATTCCATCTTAATTCTAACTTCACAATAACACACATTTATACAATAGTGTGCTGCCTGCAAAATGAACCACTTACTGTCACTTTACCTATGGAGACAAATTCATTTGTAACAGACTGGTAATTACTCATATTACTGGCTTCACCTGAGGCACAAGACATTTCTCTATTTAGATATTCCATTTTATCCGTGTTTTTGGAAACCAAGTGCTCTCAGCTTAATGTAACTGGATAGACGAAAGCAGGTTTTTGACCAGTGCAATTCCAGAGACGATGAGAGACACTTGGAAAGGTGGGTGAGGTGAGATGTATGCCTATAAAAAATACCATACCATGTCTGAAAAATAGCGACATGTCACTAAACTGACACATCATTTTCTTGCTATGCCTCCAATGATATAAGTATCACACGAACACCATATTTAACCACGTCTACCAAAGTGTGAAGGTGTCATGAATGTGTTTGTGAATGTCCTATTGACTGGGTTTCCATCAAAATGTTAGCCATGTTTCAGATTTTGGATAGGTTTCGGCCCAGAATTGAAATATACTCCCGATTCCTAAGGGGGCTTGTATTAGCAGAGTTACACTCAAGATCCTCTTTCGGTAAGACGAGTGAAAGAAATTTTGAAATAGAAACCTAGCAACCGCTCAGCATTTGAGGCAGACCAGCCTTGCATGCATGCAGAGAAGATGAGAACAAGCCGAGAGAGGCGGATCCTACCTGGATGTCATCAGATGTCAAGTGTCCTTTCATGTCACTGTTCTTCTTTTTGGGCGGGGGAGGGGCTGGCTTGTGGGCAGGCGGGAGGTCGGTCCTGTTAAGAGAGCGAAAGGATAACATGACACTCAGCACAGTAAGGGATCGCCACTCTTTACGGCCCTCACCTTCTACTGCACTCTATAATGAGAAGTCCTGCCTGCACTTGCCTTTTTCACTCTTTCCTTGGATTTTGATAGACCTCGTGTTCGTGGCTTTGTTGCAGCGGCAGCCATTCCCCCTGCCCTTTCAAAGGCTCTCGCTGGAGAGAGACTGCGCTAATGAGAGTGGGCTGTAATTGGACACTGAGGTGAGGAGATGGGGATGGAAGGGTATGGAGGCAGGGAGAAGGGCAGTGTGAGTCAAGTCCTCAGGGTGGATTTCTACCTCATCCAGAGTGCCACGCGGACAAACATACTGCCCACTGCGCGGCGACTGTTTGTTTGACATGTCATCCTGAGCCGTGAGTCAGAGAGCACAGCAGGCGAGCAGGAAGAGGTTCTCCTCTCCTCCCGTCGCTGGATCCCCGGTACTAACGTGCCCTATTCCCGAGGCGCTCGCCCCACCCCACTGTTGACACACCTGGGGAAGAACAAAGCCTCACAACCCGCCACCTGTGCTCATCTTGCATGCCGCCATTAACAGAACAGTAAACAACTATTTTCCTCATGTTCATTAGATCAACAATTTAAAAAAATTCAGCGGAGATAAAGGTCACACCGGCATGCAGAAGATGATGCAATAAAAAAAAGGAAAAACCCAAATGAAACTGAAGATGAAATTTCAAACGGGGGAAGACGGAAATAATTGAAAGCTTGTTGTTTGAAATTGTTTGAAGCGCATCCAGATAATTATTTCAGACAAGGAAGCAGAAGGGCTGTTGCTACGTAATTGTTACAAAGAAAAATCCCTTCCCTCAAACACGGTGGCAGTCAGATGTCATCTGCCACATTCTGACACGATATCAGGAGTGATCAAAGATAATGAAGCTGAGCGCAGACACTGAGCTGTGTACCTACATGCATTATCTCCAGCTCCTCCTGCTTCCCATTCGCACTGGTTCATGTCCTTATTGAATAACATGACCTTTCCACAAGGCCAAGCTGGCTTTTTAATGTGCAGAAAATTTGTGCATGAGTGCACCTCTTAACTCTTTTTTTCACGCTCATTATTTCCAGTCCGTATCACCTTGTCTCCAGACAGGGCTGCCGTGCCACTGCCAGATTCATGTGGCACCGTCTTCAGCCCGCCTGCACCAGAGGCACAGCATTGCACAGAGCAGCAGCATAGCACGCTCCCTTGTCTACAATGACCTGTTCCACTGGAGAGCCATCAGAAGGAAGCATCCATTTTCTCCGAGACAGATAATTACGAGACTTGTGAAAATGTGAAAAGAAATTCTGCACGTACAGCAGCATTCCCATTGCGAAATATTGTAATCCACTGCTTGTGATCGATTGGATTCTGTTGCAGGTAAGAATATAAAAAAACACAAGTGAGAAACCAACAAGGTCATTTGCTTTAAAGAAATGGAGCTGAAATTTTCAGCTACTGTCTGCATTGCACATATACCAAGTCATCAAATTCTGACACACCACTGATTCGCGGAATGGGAATAGAAATAAAACACTCTGAAACAACCCAACATTAGAAGCAACATCTACTGAATTTCAAGACTTCACAGGTTGGGACAGATTACTCAACGGGAGGAAATCATACCGTGTTGATGTATGGCATTTGCTGCATTTGGAACTTCGTCTCATAATTTCCGACTTCACTTAGACCCATATTAGAATTAGGTTGCATATTATGGGAAAGGGCATTTTCAAATAAGGTAGTGCGTTTGTGCCCCATATGCACGGCGGGTTTGGTAGACTTGACCAAACACGACGCCTCCACATCTCCGACAGCAACCATTTTATTCCAGTCACGACTCACTTTCTCGATTGAATTCAGCTATATTTGCGATCACGGTATTTATAAGGAGCGACCCAAGGAGCATGTGTCCAACCCGCCACAGCTGGGTCAAACAATGGAAACAAGGGCAAGAGCATCACTGTTTGATGACGCAATGTGTAGGCAGAGTATGCATACATAGAGCAGGGTTATGCACATATGCACAAACGCAAACATATGTGCGTGCCCAATCTCTTTCTCAGATACACACACACACAACTTGATAAAATCATATATATAACAAACTAATTGAAGCTTTGCAGCTGGTGGTTCAATTTAAACTGAATAATTCGGTTCAAAAAAAGAAAAAGTTCAATGTTATAGTAAAGTTGGATGTGAAATATCATGGAGGCAATGTTTATGTTTCACAGATGAATCCAGGATGATAATAGCTGGCAGTCGCAGCTGTACAAATGCCATTATATTGCTTCAAAGTAATACAACGGTGAATTCACGCTAAATAATTGAGTGACTTCTTTCCATTTCAAGACTTTCTTTCAAGCAAAATAAGCAATGACTTTGATCTTGGATTTTTTTTTTCTTGGTGCTCCATGTGAAGTTTGTTGATAAATGACAGTTCCCAATGAAGTTCCCTCTCGCATTTTAAGATTTTGAAGTGACTGGCTGTGGATATGCAACCCTTTGCTTAGACTAAAGCCTTTAAAAATAAATGGATGTGTAGAGCTCCAGACAAGACGGTACAATATCAACCATATTAATAATAGCTGATAAGCATTTAAAGCATGGGCAGAAGCCATTTGAAAAGGCTGCATCATTTCCAATAGTTATTAAGGAAGGATTTTCCCTGCTCTGAAATATCATTTTCCATATGGAGAGTAAAATATTGAGCACAAATGCAGCATAGCCACACTTGAAATTTGTGTCGTCTCAATCAATATTCCTCATTTTTTCCCAGACACTTTAAGGTGTAAGTAATTCTCTGGTTTGCACGGCCGTCATTAGTCAGACATCATAAACGCACATTCAGCTCGAGCATCTGATGTGTATCTCAGCTGTGTGATTACACGTAGACGACATCAGAGCTGAATTTGATGCAGGCAGCATGTGGGCGTTGGCTTTGTGAATCCCAGACACTAATGAAAGCCGACAAGCACCGCAAGCCTGTGGGGAGCAGAAAGCATTGGGCAGGGAACCATAAGCTACATTCAAGTTGCACTGCTTCCTACTTAGACGTCCACCTTGCAGACCTTGCTCTTCCTCGCTCTGTCAACTACAAAAGGCTCAGGGCAGCTTAATGGGAGATTTAAGAGGGATAGCAAGGAGAAAACATAGCTAATCCTTAAACTGAGAAGAGTAATCTGTGGGAGAATGATTTACAGCAAAGAAAACAACTTCTGCAATACGCTCACAAGATGTGACCCTTTATGAGAAATGTTGCTCAAGAGATGCTGTGAACTGGAGATACTCAAAGGCAGGATGTCCCTCAGTTTGACAGATAGAAAATACTTCTTCTGTCCTCCACCTCCATGGTAGAGAAGGAGCAGTACTGCGTCTCCAGAAGCTTTTGGATTAGAGAGCCACCGTATGACCACAGTTCTCCTTGTGGAAAACAACATGAAGTGTTTGAGCTGATCCTTGGTGCTCCCATTGATTTCTGTTGATCACAATCTTATTTGGCAATTTAAATGCTAATGATACTTTTAATTGCAAGACGGGATAAATGTGATTTGATCTTTAGGAGGCAATTACTTTCATGCTTTGTGTAGCTCCAATCTTTTCAAAAGGCAGACAACAATTACTCTGTAGAGCTCAGTGCTTTTTTTTTCTTTTCTCCTAGCAGGAAAGAGTAAAAACAAGAATAAAACAATACGACTTCTCTTTTGTTTTCTGACAAGTTTATCAAAAACTATTTCCATTTTGGAGGTTTTGCTTTTTTTAACACTTCAACTTTACAATTGTACACATATTCAGGGCCAGTTACCAGACCTATTTCAATGCCGTAGGCTTCTAATAATAGTTTACATACACCGCTATACAGGATACATGGAAATGTACTATATGTACAACATTCTGTACAGATAAACCAAGCACCGTTTTTTTACTCATAAACAACATGAAAACAGGGAAAGAGTCATATTCACACCTAATACAACAATAACAGTCCATGTTGAATGGCTCGGAAAGACAAAGACAATCCTACTTTGGTCACTTTGGCTTAAAGATAGTAAGTGTCCAACATCAATAACCATTTATTACCTTTTTATAGATCTCCACACAGCAATGGTGAAAAGCAAAGGTGACCACTTTGTAAGTTAAAGGGTACACAAGTGTAAATAATATCTCTGGAGATTCTCCACGAATCCCAGTGAAGACCTCTGTCAGCATCATCCCATTTCCTTCTGTTAGACCACACTGGAGAGTCTATCAATAATTTTAAGTGTCCTCTAAATCTCAACGCTGCAGTATTTCAGTCCCACAAGCACATTTCCAGTTAAATTGAAATTTTTGTGATATATTTTTGTTTTCCCAAGGTAACCCCAAGAGGCTAGACTCTATACCAAGGCGTGAGAAAAAACAATATTTCTATGTGTGTGTTGATGACAGTGACATCCAGTTCATAATTCTTTTACATTCTGCATGTGCTTCTTTTCAGATATTGTGGTAAATATGTTCAGGATGTTGGCATCAAACTGATTTATAACGCTGACTATTTGCAACTCTGTCAGCATCAGCTCTGCGTCAGAAACGCTACAGAGTGAATTCATTTTCCAGGGGATCCATGCCACGATTGGCAGTGCTTTTCAGCATTTTTGAGGTCATACATCACACTCCAGCAAAAGACAGAAACGATGAACACATTATTCTGAGAACAGCGCTTTTGACAATGCCCATCTATTTTGATAAGCAGTTGACTGTTGTGCCAGTGCAGCCTCTAAAGGGCAAATGATTTATTAGGATTGACCAATTCTGAGTCACATCATGTGCTGCTTTGTGAGGGCAAACACAGGCGTGACTGGCGGTGCAGTCAGGCATGTTATCAAATGCCCAGGCTTGATTAACGGCTCATCAACAGGCAGAATTAAACAGTCTGGCTAAATGCAAACCCCTTTACCCTGACAGTAGACACTCATATAAAACTATGAATCTCTTGCAGTGGTTCTCAGCGTGAAACCACACATTCAACTTGCTTTCACACCGAGCAGTTTCTCATCTGCATTTTACATGGTTAAACATTTCAAAAGCAAAAAAAGTAAACAATCACTTCATAAGACACTGAACATGTTCGAAGACAAGCTACAAGAAGTGAACACTGACACAGATATTCATGTGGACGATTAAAGCTTTGCATCACAGTTCACTACATTAAGCAGAACATGCCGAACCAGGAAACAACAACAACAACAACAACAACGACGGTAGCAGTTTCACAGCACTGACAGAAGCATTAGTCTTGTCATGCATATTTGACAACAATCATGCACAGAAATGGAGGGGAAAGATCAAGAGGTAGAGGGGGGAGAAAGGTTAACAACGACAAAAGACATTACTTTATCAATGAGCTTCAGCATGTGTGACGATTGTACAAATCTGAGCTTCTATATGCTTACCGATTTTCCACTGATTAACAATTTGATATGTACAGATGGTTTATGTTTGTGTGGATTTTGACGTGTCTCAGAATCAGAGAACGATTAAAGCGTTCCTGTTTTGCACAATCTCCCCAGACCTGATACATTATAAATAAAATTGGATATTTTATCTGAGGATTTTTTAATTAATTTTGATTTATCTTGGCTCTCGTTTCATTGAGCTTAATTTTCATTTATAGATGTTTATCAAATCGCTCATGAGTTTCATTGCCATTATTGGCAATGCAATGGAATATTTTTAAATAGCATGCACCAAATAGAGATGTCTGAAGTTCAATCTGAGAGCGGCACTGTTGTTACAAGCCTCAAGTTGTATATCAAACATCATTTGTTGAATGCTATCAAAAGAAACAAAATCATTTCATTCATTCCAAGTCCATACGCGAGTCGAGTCCTGTGCGAATGTCTGCTAAGTTATGATGGCGATTATCTTCCTTTCGCTGTGATACTCCTCAGGGTTCACAACGGTGTGCTCAAGTATGTCACTTGCAGGCCACCATTACATGCAGGTAACAAAATAGAGGATCCAGGAGGACAGGGTTCAGTGGGGGATAGACTGGGGTCAGGTGCCTCTACTTTCCTTGTGGGGGATTCTGGCTTCTCTGGAGCCTGTGTCACACAACTATCAGCAACAGCAGCAACAGCAATGCTGAGGGAGGGGAGTGGGAAACAGAGAGCAGTTACTTTGGCATCAGAGTGAGAAAGAAAGATAGATTAGCAGGGAGGGAGAAAGAGACAGAAAGCAATGGGAGAGGTAAGTGTGTATGTGCTTCATTTGTCTTGAAAAGCATTGCTGAGAGGTAGAAGCAGTGTGGTTTCTTTGTCTCCACAGATTCGGCGTTGAGACCTGCAGCCACCACAGGGCAGCGAGACACAGCTGTCTATCTCGTGGCGGCCAAAGACCGGCAGAGCATTTCGCTGATGTTACCATCAAGGCTTTCAATATCAAATCAATTACAAGGTTCTGGAAGGGGCTTCTAAAATAAGCATTGTAATCTCATCATGTGAGTTGATTAAAAGCTCATGTGCATCCTCAGCCAGATTTTGCACACCCCCACCTCTGTTGTTTTGGTAATATTCCCAGGAAGGAAGATAGCCAACCCCTGTACACAGCAGCATCATTCCCATGGGGATGCGGTTTGAGCTTGCATCATATATATCCGGTATAGCCAACAGCATCATGGAAACCCTGGCAACCGCTGAGCTATCTGCCATAGCCAGGTGTTTTAGACAAAAGCAATTAGCGGGATGCAACTCGAATGCTCCCTACCTTCTTGTTGAAAACAGATTTCCCACAATTCTTTCTAAGCAGATGGCAGAGACTTTTATCACCTTCAGCATAATACAGGAAGATATTTTCCTTTTTCATAGCTCTGTTCCTTGGTATTCTCTCAGCTCTGTTCCCTGTAACTTCTGTGTTCCCCTCTGCATGCAAGCAGCAGCTGGCAATGTTCGAAATTGTCACAGCCCTCGGTTGGGAACAAAATTACCTGGTTGGTCAGAGGAGGGGTAGCAGAGTAAATGACGTAGGTTAAATACAGGGTCCCTGAGTCTCTCTTCAATGGAAATCTGCTGGCATAATTGGAATGACGTCCTCTGTATTCTATAATGTTTCCCGTGTTGTAATTTTCTATTTCACAAGAATGGTCTATACACACCTATCAACCTGATGACCTGTGACCACATGGGTGGTGGAGTCACAGTACAAACACATGTACAGACCTCAACCACCACCACAGCACCAGGTATAATAGAGGTAAATCACTATTTTCATTATTCTTCTACTTCCAAACCCAATCATCAAATGGTGATTCATCTTTTTATCAACAACTTACTATTTTCTTTGAAAGCCTAACCTCTAGACCTGCTGCATGAGGACGAATCTCAGAGAAAATCTCCTTGAATTCCTGATAGTAATTTAACATCCCCACAGAGGTGAAGCATTCCCTAGAGAGTGTATGCTGGAGTTCCTGCAATCAGTCCTGATTGAAACAACAGTTTTTCAATTGGAAATGGTCAAATCAAGCCCACACTACAATCAAGCAACCACTTAATAGCTTGCAGTTTGCATTTAATGACAATCATGCCGAACTACTACAATAGTGATGAAGACAAACTTGGTTATTGTTTTTTTGGGTTCTTGTTTGTACCATTATCTTTCAGAACGTGATGTCTGACAGCTGGGAGATGATATTACAGGCTCTCAGACTTATGAAACCTCTGACTGAATGGGGAGGGGCAACAACATGTTTGCAGTGTGTACTTCTGTCTGCAAACACATTAACTCTGCCTCAAAGTGTTTTGTCCTTCCAAAGTGTTTCTCTCCTGTGGGCTGACACAGAGCACACCTAATCTTACCACCCGTCCAGCCCACTGCAATACTCTCCGGCGTAGTCTTGGTACTCACAGGTCATTATCTGTCTCAGTGCGGGTCTTCTGCTGTCGCCGATGGACCATGAAAACAGTGACAGCCACGCCAATGATGAGTCCAATGGCTACTACACCTCCAAGGATCCCGATAACTCCACCTGGGGGACCCTGTGGCATCGGCTTTTCTGTAGATGAGAAGAGAAATAACAGCATTAAATATCTGCTGTCATGTAGCTGGTGTTGCTGGGTTGAACTAAAAAAAAAAAATCACGCAGCAGAAAAAACAATGGAAGTTCACAAAGTTACACCTTGATGACAAGCTGTTGAAACATCACAGCTTCAAAAATCCCCACCTCCATAGGAGAGAAGACTTTTTCCAAAATATTTCACAGACACATTCTGGCCATGGTTGGACAAAACCTCCCTGTAGGCGGACGGGTAATAAAAGGTTTGAAAATGAAAGAAGCAATGCATCAAAAAAAAAACAATTGAAAAAAAAAATATATGAGACTAGATTATGAAAAAAAAAACACCTTTTCAAATGATTTGACACAAAGGCTTTCACCAGGCTTGAGGCATTCTGCAGTACAATACACCCAAACCCTTTTTTCAGGAACATATTTTAGGATGACAGCATTGTCTTCCTTCTTCCTCTGGCACTGCATGAATACCACACTGTTGTGGTCAGCCGGCAGCTGTTTCTAATGTGTACTCCATCAACTGGTCAGAAAAGAGCGTCAACTGGCTAGGATGTGACAGTGAACCCAAATGCACTCTTAAGATATTGCATTTTACGTCCTTGCCAGTAGGGGGTAATGAATGCAAAATGTCATTCCAACATGACAGAAGAGATGCCGGGTCACGTGGTTTCCAAAGTAACACAATTTACCTCATACTGCAGAGAGTAAAACATGGAGAAGTCAGTCAGATACACTCAACTGGTCTTGCCTTGAATGAACTATGAGGCTGTGAGCGTCTGCCCAAATAAACAATGCAAGTCACTGATATTACACACTCAAGACTCAAGTTCAGTACTCCAGTTTCTCTGTTGGTGATGAAGCCAAGGCTATTAACTTTGAAATGTACAGGGATTGCAGCAGCATACTAAATCAGTATGGATGTAACCTACATTTTTAAGCGCTGTGCACATCATGATCTATTGCCCAACAGCTAATCTTAATTTTTGTGTGTGAGTGTCAGAGGTAATCTGGGAATAGTGCCAAAAGAAGCATCTGAAGCAAAAAGAAAATATTGGAAAATAAAAACTTTTTGCTTCCGTTTTCAGTATTTAATAGCTTAATAAATAACAAGAAATGGGGCATGCTTGAATGGGATCATCATAAATACTTTGCGTAAGGCTTGCTGCTTTTAAGGGTGCTTTTACATCCAATCTGATCTCAACAATGAATCATATCTGCTGTTTAATCAGTTGTTTGAGTTCACAGCACTTCAGAATATAAGTAATCTAATGTTCACACAGATAAGAAGCCAAATGAAGTCTCATACAAGCCTCCTGCACACGGATTCCCAGCTGATACCAGGTATTACCAAAATAAGACCAATCTCCTTGACAGGTTTTTTCTAAATTGTTTTTTCTATTTCAGGGGCAGTTAAATCGGTCCTTTTTAAAGCAGACCAGGGACCAATCAGCGGCCACAGACCTGTTGTGTTGGGACACTGCATATTCTCACCATGTCCACTTTGAAAAGGAAAGCCTATCTCCTGCCCTGATGATGTCTCCATTATTATCTGGCTGTCCCTCCTGGTGCTGACAGGACAAGGCCTCTGTCCCAGGGGTCCTCTTCCCAGCATCCCCTGCCTGCTTCACTGATTCACTGCCCACAATGATGGATACACAGAGGACTACTTCACATAAGGCCACACAATAGCAGGCACGTTACCCACTTTGTACCCTGCACACACTGCCTCAAAGTAAGTGATTACATGTCGCTGCCATCAGATTGCTGTGTCAAGCTGTGGTTGCTGTCGCTCTAATTTTCTGCTATGGTAGTTAAAAGTCATGTCATGTCAAATCTACACACCAGAAGAGAGTTAATAGGTTTTGTGTAGTCATATATCCTCCTTTCTTGTGATGCATTTCAATAAAAGGAACTGGAAAAGCTTTGAAGAGCAGGCGTAAATGTGATCTTGCAGCATGGCAGCAGATAAGGTGGAACTCCTAGTGTTGTCCCATCACACTAGATGGCTAAAGCCACTGGGCTTGAATTTCATGGCCCTAATGCAAATGCCAGACACAATAGTCTGTTGTATAACACTAACACACAGAGGAGTGGACTGGATTCGAATGCAATTTCCCTGTTGTGGCGCCTTAGGCACTCAGCAACACAGGATTTGGACTGTCACCTCCAAACACATAAAGGTAGGACATGCCATCTGGCATGCAGTCTGAGGGCTTTGTCTGGTTCTCATATAGCTGGAGAACCATTAAAAATTAAACCATTCATTTTCAGTACATGACTTTTATATTAAAGTACTTTAATCATCACCAACTTCAAATGTATGTTTTTTTTGTGAAATGATTTGCAAAATGTTACCACCTTCTCTTTTGATAGTGGTGAATGTTGCAGTCAGTGTAACAAAATGATTAAAACAATACAGCGGGCACCTTACTCCTACAATATGTATGATAACATTGAGCTGGGATGCCTATCACAAAAGTGAGAGCTTCCCTTTACTTAAAGTCGGCCCTTCTAGTGCAACCAACAACACAACTTCAATTCATGTAGTTTGAGGAAGAGTGTATAACTGTAGCAGATAACTGCCAGAAGATTCCCTTATTGTATATGGTGGGAATGTAAGTCTGGCCTGGACAGCTCGGTCGGTAGAGCGGTGAGACTCTCAGTCTCAGGGTCGTGGGTTCGATCCCCACATAGTGTTAACTATCACCCTTGTAAGTCACTTTGAACAAAAGTGTCTGCTAAATGACTGTAAGTTAAGTGAATTGCTGGAAATTTAGAAACTTAGTGGAAGGACTGCAAGGGTCAACTCCTTCCATTAAATGATACTTCTCTGTCCATAACCTTCCACCCCACCGCCATCCAGGAGATTCGCTCAACACGTGTCCTGAATTTTAGGAGGCAAAACTTTGCAGTGATGGAGTGAATCAGAGTTCTTGCCAGAGCGACAGCTAGCAAGTATTGTCTACCTGAAAAACCTCCCATAGTGCTCAGCCTCGGCGCTTAAGATGATCTGCTCATCTTAACTCATCATTTCTGATGTGTTAGTAAGCTTGGATGCCCATGAATTAGTTCTGTGAAAGTAATGGTTTAGAAATTCCCTTGCGTGGCACACAACCGGCAGCACTACATAAAAAGAGCTTTATCCCAGTAGGAGGATAAACATTGGCTTGGAAACAATAACAGGCATGGGCACTGGAGTTACTCCAAGCATAAGGCATCCACCACCTATGCCACTATCATCACCTTTACCATCATTATCTTCAACACACTAGTATAAATTCACACTATTGCTACCACAGAGACTAAATTTGTCTATCACCTTAATTATTGCTCAGCAAGCATCACGCCAAGGTAGAAAACAGATAAAATGATTAAAGAATACTTGCGTCTAACCTTGCCATGATTTTTGCCAATGGACAACCAGCAACCCGTACTCTACTGAATAAGGGTTGTTGTTCAAATAGGTCTTGTAGCGGCCACTGAAAGATTGTTATTGATTTTCAATAAGAGTAAAGTGTCCATCCACACAGCGGGTCTCTCTCTGCTGTCAGTCGACCACTCCTGCACCTTTGAGCTGACAGACCTGACCTTGGCTTTTGTGGCTGCAACCTCCTCCGAGGTGGCACCGACCTTCACTCTTGTCACATCTTCTCCCTTGTGTTCATTGAGCTGCACCAGATGTATGCATCGCGGCCAAACATGCATTACAATCACGGGCCTCCGCATGGTCCTCCATTGGCTTTGATAGGCTTTGTGGCAGTATGCTCACATCGGCTGGTAACCTGCGGAGAATCAAATTTCCCTGACGATCCATCAAAGAGGCATCATTGGCTTAGCGCAACTTCTACCCAGCGGGTCGTTCTGCTCACAGTTCAGACATGAGGCCAGCCAGCCAGAGGTCCCCGGGGTGGGAGCGCCGAGGAAGTGCTTAGCATACGATTATTACATATTATTCATTCTTCAGGCAAAACCTACAGATTTTTATGCCTGCTCTCGACGGGGGGGTCTAGAAGATCTGACAACAGTTTCATGGATTGTAGAAACAACCAGCCACATGGACCTGTGGCCTAGAAATTGATTACTTTCTCACTCCTGTTTTTTTTTAATAGATGTGGACTACATACACCAATTCGGTGTCTGTCCCATGGACCATTAAAATGTGTGATAACAGTGTAATCCCAAGCACCAGCTGCACCCAATAGCCAAAACATGTGGGCTCTAGTGTTACCCAAGTCCCATAGACCATGTTAGTCACACATACCAGAGCAGTAAGAGTTCAGGTGAGAGGCCAAAGGGCGAGGAGTCTCCAGCTGGAGCTGGCTTCGCCCACTCCAAATCCGATCTGTCACAGACTGCAGCAATGCAGGATTTAAACGGAAGCAGGTTTCCTCACCAGATCTTTCCATTCCCTGCCATCTACCTGCTGAGGCCTGGTGCGGTTCATCAAACACTGGCATGGGGCAGACTATTCGCAGCTTAATGATGTGTCTTTTTAAATGTACAGCCAGTGCTGGCAATCTGACAAAAAATAATAAAAAGGAAATGCATGGAAGATCTGAAAATATAAGGCATCGCAATGATGCCATTAAGAGGACATTTGTGTAGTGATGCTTTGTTGAAATGTTCCAGCCATAAGTCTGATCATATTCCAAGAATGGATGTGGCTCCTGGCTCCCTCTCTCTCCCATCAGAAATTGTAATTGCTATCTCCTCCACAGGGGCCATAATACTTTCCAGCAATACTGGGGAGTTTTCAAGTGGACAGATTGAGAGCCTGGCTACTAACCCACGCCAGCTCAATACCACCAATGCCAGTCTGAGATGGCCACCTGTTCCAAAGACCACAGTGACTGGTATGCTACCTCCACTTGCAGAATCTGCCAGTAGACCGGCAGAGTGAAACAGTCAAGTTGTCTAGTTGTCTATTCCTCTCTATTCACCAGTTGTACTGCTGCGGCGTGTGCTTGTAAATGCACAGCCTGTTAGCAATTTATCCAGAGGAGATTTTTTTGTACCCTTTTTCCACATTGGGTAAATGCTGCAGGCCCCAATAAAGAAAAAGAAATGCGGTTTAATGGAGTTCATAAATCTGTATTTCATGCTGCCAACTTCAAGCGGCACATGCTGTTTCGCCTCCTTCTCCTACCCCTCCCTGAGTTGGTAATCTCCATAAACCTCAATGTTTCCAGAGCTGTCTCCTCTGGGAACTAGGGTTCCTGATGTCACCCTCTTTTCCACAGTAGTTTACCCTCTGGACAGGTCTGCATCCTATTTCACCTGGATTCACACTGATGGGCTGTTTCTCCACTGCCCCTCAGATCCAATGTGTCAAAACTGAGATAGGGGCCTGGGGGTATCGATGTGGGACTACAATTGTGTCTGATTGCTGTTCTACATCACTCCACAGAGGGCAGCACTTCATTAAATACAAATTGTTAACACCTGGAATGTGTTTATTAAGATAAAACAGAGCCCATTATGAACCTAACTCCCTGGGAACTGCTGGGCCGCCATGAAAACACACCTGAGGCCAGAGTGTAACGCGTCTCAAAAAAAACAGAAGAACCCTCTCAGGCAACCATTCACAACACGAGGAGTTACAGACCAAATGCAGACTGATGGATGGATGTTGAGGCAGGTATTCACAGGGTGGCTGAGTAAATTTCTCCTGAGCCGTTCTGTTTTCCCTTTTTATAGCATATATACTTTATACTGCATCTGTGTCTAAACATTTCAAGAATCAATGGTAATCTGAGGAAATAATACAGCCGCTAGTAATAAAAACACTCAATTGCTTCCATGCATAAAAACAGAACAGACGCAAAGCCGGCATGGCAAGCATGAGATTACTATGTAGCCGTGCATATATCAGCGGCGTGTCTGGTGCACCTCTGACTCCGGCAGGTAAGATGAAGTGACTACAAGCAGCAACCGGAGCCCCTTGTCAATGAATATGAGATTGCAGGCTGCCTAGCTGATGCTGTCGTGAGGTATTACCTCCTGTGACAGCCAAAATAACAACAGTTCTAATTAAAGAATGATTGGAACGGGTGGACCACCGCTTCCTAATGGGGGAATAAACTGCAACATTGCTCCAAGAACTGAATCGTGCTCATTTATTAACTTGAAGAACCCGGTAGCTGCTGTCAAGATGTAATAGCTTATTTTAAAAGCTACGTATCTCTCCATCCATCCCGATGCCCACTGGCCCATTCATTCCAGCACTTAAAAAATATACCCACATTATTTAGATTGTCGACTGACTGCTCTGTGTTGTGCGGGTGAGATATGAGATGTACAATAACTAGCTTTTTGCTCCGTGAAAAGTTCCCCATGCAGCGTTGGTGATAGAGCCCCCAGACTGCTTTAAGAGGCAGCCTCATTCTCCAGCCGTTTCATGCCCCAGCTGAACTGCTCTATGTGTTGAATGTTAATTTAATGGCTGCTCCCAGCTCAGGAACTGCAGTACTTAGACAGATCTGTACCCTCGTCTCCACCTTGTCCTCCCTCCCTCTGCTACCTTCCTCTCCGTGTAAGCAAAATTACTTCTCGGTGCACAGAGTGTGTCTTTCTGGCGAGCATCAAGAGGTCACCGCTGTAATTTCCTTTGCCTGGTTAAAAGCTGACTGAGTACGTACCCAGCCAGTCTGGATACGTTCGAGAGCAGGTTTTCAATTTCACAACACTCAGGCTGGTGGGTTTGCAGATCCTATCCCAAAGGCTAGCCCCCTTTCATTGCCCCTGCTGCTAAGCAAGTGTTAGCAAGTGTTCATCCCAAGCACCAGACACACTCACATGTATTCAAATAACCTGCCTGGGATTGGCCATTAGAGCTGAAATACAATATACTTATATTCCTCTGATGGACTGTTTGTGATCTCTCTGGAAAATTGGCATTGATTCGTTTGTGCATATACACAGACCTCTGGATTTCAGTGGAGGAATATGAATTCACGCTTCAATATTCAATTATAGAGCACATCTCTCCCGTCTGACATTTTCATTTTATAATTCCTCACCACTGAGTTTCTGTGTTCCTGAATCCATCTGCCAACAGCTCATCTGTGTACTTTTTAATAACGTATTGTTTCCATTTAGGTAATACTAAATATTTTCGCAGGTGATCATTACTGGTATTTTGAATTTACCCTTAAGCATCGCTATGTGAAAAGTGTAAACAGGAAGATGAGGGGTGGTTAACAATTAAAAATTGAGGAGTCACTTTAAGATAGAAATCCTTGAGATTGCATAACTCCAATTACCCAATAACAAGTCAAGTCAAGTCAAGTTTCTTTATATAGCCCTTTATCACTAACAAGCCTCAAAAGGCTTCACAGGCTAACACATTCATAACACTGGAATGGGACCAGCTGTACATTACAGCTTGCTGACATTTCAATCGACATTGATTCAACACTTTCAGATCTTCAGGAATGTTGAAGATCTGAAAGGTGAAAATGTACCTAAACAAAAGGCCACGTCTCAGGCTCAAATACTCAATACTCAAATTCTCAGACCAAACTATTCTTTGAATTGGGTTTTAAATACCATGTGAATATGAGTACCAGCAGTCAATATATTACATTTCCATGCAAACACCCCCCAAAAAACAACAACAACAGCATCTCCTATAAATGTGCAGTTGTCTGGTTATTGAGAATACTTTGGCTAACCCCACTGTCATGCTGTTTATACCACTGGGTGATGAACTGTTGATCCAGGTATTGTCATCTACGACTGTGGGTCTCAAACCTGGTCCTCGGGGTCCAGAGAACTGTTGGTTTTCTATCCTACCAGGTAGTTAACTGCATTCACCTGCCGTCCCAGGTCTCAAACAGTCCCTGATTAGATGGTTGGATACATTAGATACAAAAGTTGAATCAAAAAGGATACACTGAGTTTATTTTATTTTAACCTGTGCATAGATTATAATGAATGATAATGATATAATAATAATTATAATTTCAAATTTATGAAAATAAGAAAATTATGTTGAATTAATTTTTTTAGTGGGGTCACCCTCATATAACGATATCTGACAAAGGCAAATATAATAGCTATTAATAAGGATTGAATTCAAATTCTGCCGGTTGTGGACAGTAGGACTTTTATTTTGACATCCTCACATGTTTATTATTGGCATACTATTGGCATATTATGTTGCATCTGCAGTATATGTCACAAATGACATATAGATGTTATATAAATACATAAAGAATGCTAACTTAAAGGGGAAGTGATGGAAAATGCCCCCTCAGAATCCTAAATGAAATTCTGTCAAGAGATTAACTAATGATATAAAAGAAAGATTTTCAGATATATCATGAAATGAAAACAATTAATCATTATGAACATTATGTACAATGTGGGTGAAGCACATGGTAACTAACTCCTGCAGTGGGCTGCTAATTTTGTCAGGGAATTGGAGGTGCACTCATACTGCACTGAATGCAGCTAAGGCAAAGAGTCACAACATGTGGCAAATGATAGTTATCTCACCCACCAACAAAACACCTCTCAAGGCCACAACTTCTTCCACCCTTTCAGGAAAACAAGAGGAAATAGACAAAGCTCCTTGGAAAAAGAACAAAGAGGTGACCATCTTGGAGATAAGCATCTTGTCTGCCTTCATTCATTTCGGGCAGAAGTAAACAAACATGCCCTCAAACTTGATTTCAACTTTGATTTGCAAAATAAACATCATAGAAGTGCTCATGTCTTTGGAAACATGAATCGGAATACATACATTTCTTTAAGTACGTGATTGCGAACCAATCATGTTTTCTGAAATTATTTCTTCCTCAAGCCAAAGTGTCTCGGAAGTGAAATTTCTCCAAGGATGTCATGTGGGTAACAAAAATTGTGCATTCATGAAGCTGAGGGGAAAAAAACACCAAAAATCAGTCGCACTATTTTTCCAAAAATGACTGCATACCTTAATCTAACAATACATGATGACGCCTCCTCCACTAGACATGCCTCCTCCATCCCATTTGTATTTTTGGAAGCAAGTGATCTGTTATCTCTTAAAGGCTGATATTTTCAGGAATTACACAGATGTATTACAAAGGCAGATTCAAATATAGTGCAGAACGTATAGAGGGCTTTCAGGGGATGTAACACATCCTCTGGTGGCCAGTGAAGGTCCTCAGATGCGGGAACAGCTCAATACGTAGAAGTACAATCTGTCGGTCTCAACATAAGTGAATAGATATGGTTAATTTCTTTGCTGATTTTGACTGGGAATTGATCATTTTGCTACTGATGAATCTGATTTGGTGTTTCACGTTTAGTTTAATGTCAGCTTGTTATTTAGGAAATCAGAGTATCTGGTCATAACTTTCTTTTTGTAAACACATCTGATTTGCACACTAGCTAACGTATATAGTAGACGCTAGTGTTAGTAGTGGCTAGTAGTCGCATTTTATGATCAGTTGCTTTGCTAAATTAGCCTGGTGGCTAGTTAGCTAGCTAACAGTTTGTTCTGTTTAACTGAGCTGACACTTTTCAAGCTACAACTCAGAGTGTTTTGGAGTAGAGACTAGGGCTGAAGACAAGACTTTCCTGTGTCACAGTACATTTGGAAACAAATCTACCTTATCAGTTGCTATTAGTTAGTTACTACTAGGCAGTTACTATTGACTTATAACATTACTGAATGGATCTACACTCATACCACAACAATGTTTTTTTCAGTATCTTGTTTTTTTCTTGTCCAATTGTTATTTATGTTGTATAATTAGTCATGATTTATGTACAGTCGGTTCTCCAGTGGACCTCCATGACTTCCACGTGGTTGCAATTATGTCACAACTGCAAAGCGTCTATTGTGGAGACAGGATTCAATGAAAATGTAACTCAACCAAATTTCAGGATTCAAATATAATAATCCATTTAAATGCCCTCAGAAAGAAAGAAATAAAGTATAAAGAAATAAAGAAATAAGTTTTACACCGCTGATCTATTATGTCATCTTGATGTACTTCTCCAGTAAAAAAATTAATTACAAGAGATTAAAACGATGACTCAGAAGAGTCAGGATGAGTTTCTGGGGATAATGGTACATTTACTGGTTCAGATGTAACAGCACCACAGATAATAATACTCTGTTTGGATTAAAAATCAAAACATCCCCTCAGCCCACAAAATCAACACGCGAGGCATTGTCGACGGATCAGTTCAAGGCTGTAAATCTTGATGATATTACAGGTTTGAGCCTTAGTTGTCTGGTTTCTGGCTTTGAGAGAGAGAGTTGTTCATGTTCACACATATTGATTAGATTATGAAGCCGGAACAACGTGACTTCTCAAACGTTATTCCCCTTTAAAGAATACTAAATGTTTGAGACTTAATATCCATATGCATTCAACACTTCACATGGAACGAATCAACATGCAGTGAATATAACTGTTGTAAGTGAGCCAGAACAATTACACTGGTAGGCTCAGCCTCCCTACTGCTTGACTGGAATGCAGATTCCCCAGACTGGCAGTAATGTGTGTTTCATTGTGGTTTAGCTAGCTAGTTTACTATAAGGACTTCACAATTGGCTGGTGCCACATTGCTTGAGAGTTCAGGCAAACACTTCAGTAAAAACATGATGCAGTACTCATGGTGGAATCGATGGATGGGTGAAATACTTTCATCCTGGTTTCCCTGCTTCCACAGAGGAGAAGGTTGAGGAGAATAACACAGTATGTGTGCATACAGATTTTTCCAAGTGGAAATAAATCCCTTAAAATTCACATGGGGGATTCTGTGGATCTAAACAATCCTCACCTTCACAGCTAAGAAAATACTGTTGTGTCTCCAATCTATTATTCTCTCAAAAGTCAAATCCCCACAGGTAGTTCAAATCTGCACTCTGATATGGGAGAGGAACAGCAGTATATCTGATAGATTGTAATCTTCAAACGGAGCAAGTTACAGTAATTTGAGGCTATGCTGACAAAGCAAGTAGCTATGACCAATAAGACAAATATGACCTATTGCCACAAACCACAATAGTACGGTCATTACTGTTAATGTGGGGGAAGCGCTGTTGAGGAGATTTGCACCGTGAAGGTCAGCCAAACAAACACTGTGGAGCTCCAACACAAGGGTTTAAGTACAAGAGGCATATGGCTGCACTGTTAAAAATGAGAAAATGACTTTAAAAAGCACATGATAAATTAGATGTAGAACTACTTCATTTAGTTAGAATGAAAAAATGAAGTATTTTAACAAAATGTTGACTATGAATTATACACAATACACTATATTAAGAAAATATACATATGGGCTAATACATCACTGTCCCGCTGACGTCAGACTTTTAAGTTGAAAGTATGAGGTATGTCCTCCTCATTACTGACAAGGAAATCTCTCCTCTCATCCAGAGAAACTGCCTGAACTCAGATCTGCTGCAGACCACGTAATAAGGGTGACTATTGTGATTCTGCACGCATACCATCACCTCCGTCACCCCAGCCGAGTGCAGCTCTGCTCCAAGCACACACTGCTTAGACAGACACCAGAGTTTCAAAGACATTTCATCTAACTGCTGAAGCTACTTACTTCCACCACTAAATACTGCCTGGGAATCTCAAGACTCTGCTGCGGCCACCGAAAATTATCTGCGGCGGGAAATCTGTGAGGGGAAAGAGCAGGGGTAGATGAAAAAAAAAAAATGACCCACCAAAGAAATTGAAGTTGTGCAAGTCCTTGGAAACATAATCGGTACAGCTGAGGAAAAATGCATCCTTTTCACTCCCTGTTGCAATAACCACTGGCCTAGAATAATTTTATACATTATATGAGATGGATTTGTCATCATTTTGATACAAATGCAGTTAACACTCAAGAATGTATACACACACACACACACACACACACACACACACACACACAGTTCCTACCTCCTGGATACCAAGGCTACCAGCTTGCACCATTTACATATTTTCCTTCTTTGCCTTGTATGTGTTGCTATTGGAATGCATTCAACTGTGGCACAAGAAAGTTAAAAAGATGTCACTATGACATCTACTGACATCTACCCAGTAAAAACATACTTTATTATTCTCCAAGAACCTGGGAAGCACACACAGTGCCTTTCAGAATCCAAAGCAAACAAATCTAACCCTAACCCGGCCTTGACAACAGTGACAGTGAAATCTACCGCGGTTGAAGTTTTACACGTGTGATGATTTTGTATTTAATTTCAAGGAAAATTGGCAATTTTGTCCACCGTCTTCAGCAGACTGAAAAACGTGCCACTTGAATCAGCAAATTCAAAAAGAAATCAGCAAATGATAGTGTTTGTATTGTAACTCTCTAGATTAGAAATCCACGCAGTGTTTCAAATTGCATATGATCACAGTCTTTTTGAAAAATATAACAATTAACGAATTATATGCAATAAAATACCTTAAAGACTGAGCTCAAAACTGACATAATCTTTGCAGGACTAAGACTGTATTTTGTCTGCAGGATTTGACTTGTTTTGCCTCGATACTGCATTAACTAGAGATCAGAGTGCTGCCACGAACCATCACACTGCACTGAAAAAAAGATGCCAAACAATACTGCAGAGTGGGTCTTGGGCTTGTAATCACAGGGGAACTGCTTTTGAATGCTATTGTATATACCTATAGAGAGTCTTGTTACGTTGCTAGATAGCACTCGCCACAAAGTACTAGCATGTGGAAGTTCAGAGCGCCGCCTTGCAACCAAATGGTTCTTTGTTCGGTTTCAGTGGAGCTGCAACAGTGCAATTTCATGGAGGATTGGAACCTAGAAACCCCAGTGACCAACTTGGTTTGAAAAGCAGATGCACAGATTAGCCTTTCACTCCAACAGAATATTTGGTCGTTTGAAGTTGAGAGCATTTCAATTTGTTCTTAAAATAGTAAAGGTCCTATAAAGCATTTTATGGTTTTTTGTCTACTATGAGAGTACACTGATGATTAATCTCAGTGTAAATGGGACATACACAGTAGACGCTAACCCTTGACTGTCTACTGTTCCCTCTCAAACAACCCGATTGCTCCTCCTGGATTATCTGGCGGATGTGGATATGTGTGCACGAGCGCAGACGTGTGTACCTGTGTGTGCAATGTGCATGCAAGTGTGTGTTTTAATTAAAGTTTCGGGAGCACTGGGAAAAGTTTAATTTAGCAAAGGCAGGGTGAAAAATTGTCTCGTTTTCTTGTCTTCATTTCTGTGCCGTTTCTTATCTTCCTTTAAGCTCAGCCACTGCACAGGTTATCTCCAAATTACCAACAGAACTCATTTATTCTTCAATTGAATTAGGTCCTAGAGAGAAGGTCTGTGCAACCATCTCTCTTTCTAAAACAACCCACCAACAGTGGCTATCCATCCAGAGCTACAGTGATTAGACCCCAGCATGACCTGGATCAAACACCTCAATCAGACATCACTGCTTGTTCTCTCACTCCCTCTTTCTCTCTGTCTCCATCAATCTTCCCTCCTTCCAGTCTCGCTCTCTCTCTCTCTCTCTCTCTTGCCTCCCTCCAGCCTCACTGACAGTGATACATTCAAGTCAAGGACAGATTTTTGAAGACCACAGCACACAGGTTTACTTTGAGAATAGCTTATGGTGCCTGTGCACAAAATGAGAATGTAGCTGCCATGTCAAATGCTCTCCAATTACTTTTAGATTAATGGTAAAATGAAGTTAAATACATGATGTTTCCAGTCAGTGCACATCACATCAATCAGTGCTGATTTTAGCAGATTGGAGTTTCAGTTATTCAAACATTTCTTGGAAGCTGAGCTGCTCTGGAGGCAGAAAGATCTCACTGGTTGAGTTAAACCTATGTGGGCGGAGCCAAAGCCCCACAGTTTTAGGAGCACATGTGAGCTAACTGGTTAACTTTAATGGAAAGGAAGGAAGTCTGGTCAAAATATAAATACAAATATAGATGGCAATGGCAATGACTTATTTTTTTCCATTCACTCATTTCTGTGGCATTCATGATCTTGGGAGGTCAGCAGGCTAGCTACCTAGCTTACCTAGATAGCTATAGGCTAGTATGGCTAGTTTGAACTAGATAACCTAGATAACTTTGCATGGTTACATTGCATTTGTTAGTAGCAAGAGTGCTAGGCTTCATAATATTTTCATTATATATATATCATCATTATAAATATATATATCTAGCTTGTAGGAGGAGTAGAGAGAGACCTCTTGTCTTTGATGATTGCTTCTCTCGCTTGTTTTCCCCTCTCCCTCTGCTCCTACATCTGCTTTCATTTTTCGCTGCGTGTATGACAAACAGCAATGAAATTCTGTGGTCGTCCTAAGCCAGTACCCCTCCCCCATCTTTCTCTTGGCAGGATGGCTCGTGTCTCACATTTAATCATGAATGCTTTGCCAGGCAGCTGGGCCTGAGGGAGATTCAGAAGGGGAACAGTAGAAACCTGATCTTGTGAGGCAGGCAGCGTACAGTTAAACCTCTTCATAAAACCTGGGAGCCAGGCCATAACAACGCTATCATGATAGTTTTACGAGAGAGAGAAAAAAAAAGTCGAACTTGTTTTTGGTCAGTGGCATCAAATTGTAGGGAGGGAAGTGACGAAAAAAAGAATGTTTATAAAAGTACCAGGAACTGTTCTTGGCAAATTAATTGAACAGATGGAAAAGGGTAGCGTCATTCTCTCTGCATGCTGTCCCTCGTTTATAATCTATTTTCTCATTTTTGCCAGAAAGTAGATGACTCTTGACTACAAAATGAAAATGTAAACATTGCCAAGACATGTGCGATCTATTAAGCAGACCAAATGTGAAACTCCACTAGTGGCCAGCCCCACACCACAGTAACTTACATTTTCATTCACATCCATTCAGTATAATTGCATCCTCAAAGAGAATGGTTTAAGGGAGCAGATAATAGAGTGGCACATGAACCTAATCATTTCTGCAGTATCTCTCTAGGGCATGGGCAGTGACTCTTTATCTACAAAGTATGACAATTGAGAACCTTTCTCTTAATCTCACTCTGGTCTCAAAGAGAAAGGCATTACAATGATGGCCACCAATCTTGCTCCTTTTAGTCCATCCAGAAAATCTTAAGAGTTCTTGGCTGAGTCTTGGGTGATATTTGACCTTATAAAAAATGACTTGTGAAAATACATGTGTGAATTTCAAGCACATGTGCTTTTTGGAACACATGTTGACTTTTCACATGTCAAGAGTCTTTTTTTTTCACACATTGCAATCCAAAAATCACATGTGATTTATACTTCAGGTGTGAAAAATTCACACAGTATTGTTCACATGTGAAAGCCAACATGTGTCCAAAAAGCACATACGCTTTGAATTCACATCTGTATTTCTGCATGTGACTTTTTTGTAAGTGTGGTAGAAGCTCAAAAAAATGCAAGGCAATTTGTGACATTTTCTGTGTTTATTTGTGGTAAAAGTGCAAGGATTAACAAAAATTGTAAATCAAAGGATGTCGCGCTAATCTTCTTATTGGCAAGTACTTTGATAAAGACTGTTTCAGGCAATGATTTATGAAAACTGTGGTCCCTGACAGCTTCTCAAAAGATGTGAGGGGTGTTCTGTAGTAAAAGTACAGGGAGTGGGCAAAGATGCAAGCAAATATCTGCAAGGAACTGCTAATTTAGCCAAAAAAATGTCTTGTTGGGGGGAGGATGG